>JAOEHI010052580.1:0-16493 GCA_025447815.1 Percopsis transmontana | reverse complement strand
ATAATATTGTTTTTTGTTTTTGTTTTCTGTGGGGACCCGGTTTTTTGGTGGGATTGGTCTATAATCCCCCCCCCCCCCCCCCCCCCCAGCACTCATAGGCTCATACCGTTCCCTACCCATCCCCATACAGCCCCATGCGCAATTGTGGTTGGAACATAGAGAGTGAGCGGGGACAGACATCTGGGGCCCGGAGGGCCCAATAATGAAGAGTGTACCTTTAAGCTTTGATGCTGCACCTTTCTGGAATCATTGTCAAACCATGATCCACTGTCAGTGTGGAGAGTCTGAGAATATCCACCACCGCCTGTCTACAACCAGACCTCATCTCTTTAGCCTGACTACCTCTCAGCTCTCTCAGTGTGTGAGCAGAGCAACACAACCACAGCCAGGGTGTCTAACATGTAAACCTCTTGTCTCCACACAGACATTTGCTACTACAAGAAAGTGTGTCCGTTCAGCGGCTCCACCCCGATGATTCAGTCCAACACGTCCGACTTCCACTTCAGCTGGAACCAGATGCCCAATGCCATCGGTAGGTAACCATGGCAACACTGCCCCCACCCCCACCCCTCAAAAGCTGCCCGGGTTGCTGGCCCGGCCACAAGCAAGCTCTTCGTGGTCTCCATGGTAACACCACAGGTAGCCACGGGTGCCCCTTTGCTCCTGTGTGTGTGTGTGTATTTGTGTGTTACTAGTCATGCCTCATTAAAACAATGCTTTGTTTCTGTTGTGTTTACGCTGATTCTAACATTGAATTGTGTTGTCCTTGTTTGTTTGTTTGTTTACAGTGTGTGCATTTCCCTATATCCTGGCCTTCACCACCGACTCCATCGAGATCCGCTTGGTCGTCAACGGTAACCTGGTGTACACCGCAGTGGTCCCCGAGCTCCAGCTGACAGCCTTGCGGGTCAGTATGATTGACAGGCGCTAGCGTAGCGATGCGCGCCAGAGAGGCTGACCCCGGCGAATACTAGCCCAGCACAGAGATCAAGGAAACAGCGAGCCGCACCCGCAAGGGGCTTCTGGGTAAAATGTGCCCCTCCCGGGGGAACAACTGTGGCGCTAGTCTAATCGTTCCTGAGTGCACGCGTCGTTTCAAAGGACATAGTCCCAGAAATAGTTAAAGAAGTCTGTTCATTTGTTTCTTCCTGTTTTTCTCCGTCATTTATAAAATAGTAGCACCATGTGTCACCTGTGCACACTGTAGATTACATACAAGTCGTTATGGATCTAATGGAGGCTTGGCCCCCATTCCCCTCCCATTCTGGGGGGGTAGCTTTAGGAGAATATCTCAACCGACAACCTTGAGCCGTCCCTTTAGCCCATGTTATCACAGTGTTGTTTGCTGACAATAATAGCCTTGCGGGTCAGTATGATTGAGAGGCTGACCCCGGCGAATACTAGCCCAGCACAGTAGCCATAACACACATTATCACACAAGGGAATCTTTAAGACAAACCACAGGGCTACTTCACCTTCTGGTTTTCACTTTGGGAGCCTCAGAAAGAGTGATTCATAGTTTGCAACCCACCTTCATACCATCATATAAAGCATGAACGTATATAAACATATAATATGAAGAACAATGTACACCATTGATGGCTTTACATTTACATTTACAGCATTTAGCAGACACTATTATCCAAAGCAACTTACAATTAGTACATTTGTCAGCAGTTGAACTGGTTAACCACCAGTTTTTGCAAGCAGATAACATTCTTCCTGAATTAGCGCAGCATCATGTAACAAGGTTACTTCACTTATGCATTTGTAGAACATTACTCGAAAGTGATCATGCGCTCCTCAAACAGTCAATAATTGCTAACGGAAAAGTGCTTAATATTCCAAGAGCTGATCTAAGAGTAGAAAGAAGGATATATATATTTTATTTTTATTTTATATAAAGGGAGGAAATGAGGATAGAATAAGGATTGTTATAGTGGGATTAGTGCTTTACTAAAGATAATGAAATCAAAAATCAGCCTGCAGCTCTTTGGGGGGGGGTCCCGACCTGGACCCCAGTGCATCTTAGTGTCCTTCTTAGTCTAAATCTAACTATTCATCCTCCCTTTTTTCCCCTCAATAACAGCTGTGTTTCCTCTCTACCCCTCCCCTCCAGTCGGACATCTATTTCGTGTCCTCGGCGCCGGTGAGCTCGGCGTCCAACTGCAGCTCCAGGGACACCAGCTCCCACAGCTCCCCTCAGACGCCCACCGGCTACGAGATGCCGGTGTTCCCGTCCCCTCTCGGCGACGGTAGGCCCAGGCACAGAGTCACAGCTCTCTGCTGTCTATAGAGCCTCAGCTACATTGTAAAAGAATTATGTGGTTTGTGGTTTGTCTTAACTTGGTATCGTGGTTACGCTTCACTATAAATAACATACAGTGTGTTTGGCTGAAGTCAAATGTTGTTATTCAACAGAGTTGAGGCAACAGCTAGGCCCAAGTTGAAGTCGAAAAACACATTCTTCTTACAGTGTATTTGAGGATCTTTACATGCAAATGTTACCATCCTGACAAGTAGGAGCTGAACTAGTCCTACCCAACGTGTTTTACGGTTCGGGTTTATCTCTTCTATGTAGGGGAAAACATCTCCTGCTTTGCGTTCGCTTGTGTTATGATTGGTTTAAACCCACTTAGTGCATAGTGATAGCATGATAGCTATCATAAGTTAGCACGTTAGCTTGAGTGAAACGGAGCATTTGGCCCTCATGGTGCGACGGGCAAATTCCCCTTTAGGCAGAATAGTAGAGGCCACATAACCATCCCACCTAACAACGGTTACCATAGTAATAAGCATCCTCCCAGGGCGAACTAGCCTCACTTGCAGCCCACCAGCACCCCTCCTTTGTCCTCTACTGTCACCTCCTCCCTTAGGACACAGGATCCTCCTCCTGTGACAGCCCTGTTGCTCCAGATGGATACTTTCCGTCTGGGTCGTCAAGGGAAGTCACTGCGGCTAACGTAATGGATGTGCAGTGAAAACAGCGCCGCCGGACGAGGCAGGGGGAGGTTCTGGTGTTAATACAGCGTCCTTGCACCGATCACTGCCCCCCCTCCCCACTGCTGGGCTGTCACGCCCCTGCTCCCCTGCTTTTGTTCCCCCGAGGGCCGGTTGACATTTACAGGCTCCATTAGGGCCAACTAGAGCCGTCGCTGCGTCAGTTAGCCGGGGCTAACGGGGTGCTGCTAGTGCTGTGCACCCGTCTGTCTACATGTGTGTCTGTGTGTGTGTGTGTGTGTGTGTGTGTGTGTGTTGTGTAATCCTGTTCTCCCCCCCTCCCCGGTTCAGATTCTATACGGATCCCCTACGGTACCAAGCTCTCACTGTACACGTCTAAGGACGCCGAAGGTACGGCCAGGAGCCTCTCCTCGCATCATGACTGTGCCTGCCCCCCGCACACACACAGTAACACATGCCAACACACACACACACACACACACACACAAACACGCTAACACATGCTAACACACGCTAACACATGCCAACACACACACACACACACACACACAAACACGCTAACACATGCTAACACACGCTAACACATGCTAACACACACACACACACACACACACACACACACGCTGTCATGCTTGTGCTGTTCCTGAAGCAGCATGTTGACTGAACGTTAGCTGAATGTTAAGTGAAACGTTTCGGTCTTCTCCCCCATCCATTCCTCCCTCCCCTCCCCCCTTCCTATGGAGGGGGGGGGGACACGTACGCCCGCCGCAGCATGATTTACAGATTGTACCGTCGCCATGGAGACTTTTGTCAGCCCCCCACCACTCTCTTCAATCTAAAGTGGTTAGTCCAAATAGAAGGTCCATGATGGGCAGGGAGGGGGGGGTGGGGGGGTGGAGGAAGGGGTGCTGACAAAAAGCTTGTTTTTTAAACTGACACACACACACACACACACACACACCTGTGAGTTGTGGAGCATCAACTAACGTTAGTTGGCAAAGCGCACAGGGGACGGCGGCGTTTCCCCCGCTGCCCAGGTAGCCCTTTGCCCACGTGCATGTGGAATATCCATCCATCTGAGCCTATATATTCCAGATGAATGCATGCCTGTTTTCTGTCTCTACCGTGTGGGTTCTTGCCATTTCTGTGTGACAGCGCCGCTACATCAGAGGTAATAAACCGGATCGCAGTGGCGGTCCATCAGACGTGGCGGCGACCCGTTCTATTCTCTCGCCGTGTTTTGATGCTCACCTCTGACCCGCTGGCATTTTAAATAGGCCACCGGTTCTGTGCACAGCCTCACAACACAACCACGCTGCCAACCTTTCTAGCCGGCATGCAAGCACGGTGCTCAGCAGCGTAGCTGTGGAGTTGCAGCACCGCCCCCTGGTGGCGCGACTGGGCGCTGACTGCAGACAGTTTCAAGAAGCCCAAGAGCTGTCCTAAAAAGACCTTTATTATTAATAAGAGATGGGCAGCCATAACTGGTTATCTAATGGTAATATTACATTTGTCCATAGATAGATAGTAAGATAGATAGATCCAAGATTGTTTATATGAGAAGAGTTTTATTTAGCAGTAGTTTTCTAAATAGACTAAATGACATAGTTTAGTCTATTATTCTACTATTATTCTATTGTAAATGTCGAAGAAATGTCTATAGTCTGTAGCCTACATCACAAGTGTGAGTATACTTCCAAGAGCAGAACAGCCTGGCTGTGCCCTGTAGATTTTTACGGTATATTTACAGTAGATTTACCGTAAATCCACAGCAACCTACCATTTAGCTTATTCCACGGTAAATACAACCGCTTCATCTCCATTTGACATCTTGTCCCACCGCCAGGCGAGCCGGCATGCAAGCACATCTTCAAGATCCCCCTCAGCAACCTGGTGGGCCGCAGCATTGAGCGACCCCTCAAGTCCCCCCTGGTCAACAAGGTGCTGACGACGCCAGCCCCCGCCATGGTGGCCCCGGGGCCCCTCACCTCCGCCGCGCACTCCCTCTCCCTGTCCCGCATGGAGATCAAGGAGATAGCGAGCCGCACCCGCAAGGAGCTTCTGGGTAAAATGCGTCCGACACCCCTCCCGGGGGAACAACTGTGGCGCTAGTCTAATCGTTCCTGAGTGCACGTGTCGTTTCAAAGGACATAGTCCCAGAAATAGTTAAAGAAGTCTGTTCTTTTGTTTCTTCCTGTTTTTCCCTGCTTTGTCATTTATAAAATAGTAGCACCATGTGTCACCTGTGCACATTGTAGATTACATACAAGTCGTTATGGATCTAAAGGAGGCTTGGCCCCCATTCCCCTCCCATTCTGGGGGGGTAGCTTTAGGAGAATATCTCAACCGACAACCTCAACCGCCTTGAGCCGTCCCTTTAGCCCATGTTATCACAGTGTTGTTTGCTGACGATAATTGTTGTTTGACCTGTTCAGCTATTGACAAATGTACTAACTGTAATGCTGTACATGTACATGTAGATGTAACCCCTGCTGTCCCTGTTCCCCTGTCTGCTGGTGCCCACGGTGTTCAGGCTTGACGGAGGAGCCCAGTGGGAAGTCCGACAGCGGCGGTGTCAAACAGAGGAGGACTGGCAAAAGGGCCGCCGAAGAGGAGCCCAAGGCCAGGGCCATGACCTCGGTCAACAGTGACAGGTGAGGCAGGCCGACCGCTGCTTGAGCTTTACGAGCTGTCGTCTGTTTGTTTTTTAAAGGCACACTCCTCGATTTGTGTCAGGAATTGCCCCTTTGGTTGAAACAGGCGTTACAAAAACATTGTTGTTTGGTTTGAAAGTGCAGGCCCCCCTTTCTAGGGGAATTATAACACACTCAACGAGTGTTCCTTTAATTTGTAGGTCTTCATGGGTGTTGATGACTTGATGTAATCCATTAAGGGGTGTGGTGACTATGTTCATTTTTTTCACTGTACATTTTCTTTCCTGTTTGTTTGATTGTCATCAGTTTAATGTGGTGTCTAGGTTTGACACTCCCAGATAAAATGACATAATCTGCATAATAATGATTAATAATCAGCAACACTCAAATATCAGCAGCCGCTCCACCAGAGAGAATAGGCAGAACTAGATGGAGTATCAAATATACAAAAAGGTCCAACCAATGTGGTGTCCTTACACTGTTTGGTTTCAAACGGATCAGTTACCACATTTCTGTCCTGCTGTAGGTGTCGCCAAAATTAACCTAAATTTGAAGGTTTGTAGTTTGAGACGCCTTATTATACAGGTAATGTATTAGCATATGTATTATGATATGGGAGAACTATAGACGTATATACTGTAACCCTCCCCCGCTAGGTCATCAACTGGAGCGTACATTAAGCAGCCGCCTCACACAGTGTCTCTCTGCCCCCACCCCCCCCAATCAGGCTAGTTTCTGAGTCAGCCGACACAGATGCCGACGTCCAACAGCAGGGCTCGTCCAGCTCCGAAGCCGAACCGGAGAAAGCGGTGCTGAGTGAAGGAAGCCCGGTGCTAGTTGGCACATTCTCACTCTCCACGTCGTTTGAAGAGGATGTGCTGGACCTGAAGTGAAGACAATCCCATCATGCACCTCTGTGCCCACCCTCACCTATTCTGCCACTTGTCATAGTTTTGGGTTGTTCATACGTTGGTTGGTTTTTGTTTCCTTTTTAAAATCTTTATTATTGTTTGTTTCATTTTCATTTCTGTCGCTACGTTCTGGGTCCAATAGGCATGGTGGGTACACTGGGAGAGTGTGTGTGTGTGTGTGTGTCTGTGTGTGTGTGTATCTGTGTGTGCATGTGTGTTTGTTTCTTGCCCTGCGGTGAAACTACCCAAAGACGATATGCCGTCAGAAGGTGGTATGGTTTGCTCTGGTTTACTCTGTGGTACCCTTGAGATAATGTTTATGGTTTCATCCCGAACCAAAAAAAATAATGAATGTAAATCTACGCACCAAGGCACGACAAAAACCTCTGTGTTCAAAAACGCCCTCTTGAAGTTGCTATGGCTTCATCTGTGTTGTATAATATGTGTTTCCAAATCCACTTTCTAATGTTGTATAATATATGCATATGTATGTGTACATCTGTTTATACGTTAAGATGCATACGAACACAGACAGACATGTTTGCTGTCGTGCCTGTATTGCATATTTATAAATATATTATAAAAACACATTTAAATCCCGTATTTACTAAAGGTATGCTGTTCTATGCTCTCTTCATGTATTAGTCCTCCTAATTCTGGTTATTCACGGTACACGATTACACAGGGCTGGAGGCAAACTCTCCCACAAGTGCCATTTACCAGCATTCTCTACTAAACTACACCTCCCAACAGCCACTGTATGCTGGTTCCTTACAGTAGCAGCCATGATTGTGTTCCACTCTAAGCAGCAACCTACAAAGGCCAAGAACGTATTAATTTAGCATAACCGCTAACAGTGGGTGTTTCTCTCTTTCAGCCACGATTCAAATATTGTCCCACAAAAATCAGCACAGATCAAATTTCATGACATTTTGCTAAGATTATTTTGGCTTTTGTGAAAATCATGGGATTTTTATCATCACTCTCTCTCTATATATATAAATGCGGTTATCACAATTTGAGATTGACTGATGAAGCGTTGACGCTAAAGTGCCAGTAGCCCTTGTGTTGGCATACTAACATACGCCTATTACTGTGTGACGTACTGCAGTTGTTGTTTGCAGTTAAATGTGTAATGTGCAGTATCAACGCTCGCAAAGCAAAATGAGCTCCTTCTGGTTCTTTAAATTGCAATATCTGTCAAACAGTACAGCTGTCACCTGCTGTTTCAAAGAAGGAAGACGGCTCTTCAGAGCCCGTCACGGTGTCTTGGTATTAGCCTGATTTATCATTCATTACATGCACACTCAGTTTACTTAAGCTGTGCTTACATAACAATAAATTAAACTGATGAAAATAAATTCCCCAAAAAATTAAAGAAGAATAATAGCAAATTGAGTAAAAAGTTAAATAAAATCAATAATCTATCCTATATTAAAGAAATAGTTTAAACCTAAGATTCAATTTAACACTGCTTTCTCTATAGCATTTGGCCGTACAGCAGAAAGTTGAACTGACAGGGCTGACTATAGGTTATGTACATTTGTGTGTATTCAGGAAGTGCTGAGTCAGATAGGAAAATGCGGTGGGTTAATGAAGAACAATCAGAAAACAGCTTCAACAGTCACTACGTCCTGTTGCATTGTCACGTAAGATATATTAACGCTACGAGGGCGCCTCCGTGTGGCGAGGTATCGACAGTGCAGCGGTGGCATCACAGCTCTTGCATGAGGTTCTCTTGCCGGCCCTCCCTCCCTTTAGTGGCTCACAATGTGAACTCCTGCAACACTTACGCAACAGAGAAAGCAGATAAGGGGCGAAAATGGGGCATGAAGTTGCTTATTCCCTATGACTGCGGATGACAAGGGTGTCGAGCGGGTTAGTCCTGACACGTGACACTGTTTTCCCCAATTTTCTCTCCTTTTTTTCTGTCAAGCTTGCTTGTTTTCTACCTCCCCGTGTTTTATTTTTATTTTGTAACTGAATCAATATTTACTGTTTAGACTGTTGCTGATCCTCTGTGATATGAAAATGAAAGAAAAGAAAAACAACAAAAACACCAAGTGTCTTAAAATATTGTATCGCCATCGTTTTTAATGCCAAGTAACTTGTAAATGTTTGTGTATCAAATGTGGCCTCAAAGGAAACTATTAATTATTATTATAGTTATTTGATCAGTTATATTGTGTAGACCACTGTAGACCACTGCTGTGAAAGTAGTAAATTCTGTTCCTTGATATGTAATAACTATTTATGAAATTTGAAACGACTGGACTCTTTTTCCGTATCGTGTCACTTATTTTAAATGAATAAAACAGGCTTCACCTATGATTAATATTTGTAGGTCTACACAAAGAAGAACAGCCGTAAGACGTAATTGGGCAATCGTTTTACAAATCTGATGTCTAACGCTGGTTTAACACGTCCATGATAACCATTTACTTGTTAATATAACAAACATTTGGCACCAGGCTATACCGCTAAGGTATTGCATTCCTGTTAGCGGTTAGCTGGCTACCCACCTTCTGCCTGTAGACTAAAACAATAGTAGGCCTACTGCCTTGTGTCAGAGACTGACGTCGGGCCTGGCAAAGTAGAATTGGGGGGAGCTGAACGAGATCTGAGAGATTTCTGCGCAATGGACCAATTTATTTTATGGAGGCCACCAGACCTTGGCCACGAGATGACGACATCGGCCCAAAAACAGATGGATTCCAACTGTAGGAAAACAGAAAGCAATCTCCAATGTAGCCTAAAATGTTTGGTTACTTCGTTACCGTTATGGATTTTTGATTAACTTACTTTACTTAGACTACTATTTAGAAGTAGAGAGAAGAGAATGCAGGAGCGGCATTCAAACCATAACGATTTTGTTTGTTACGCTGGTTTCAACCGCCTGGGTAATTCAGAGGGCATCTATCAGGTGGAGCTACTTTTAATATTGCAATATTACATATTAGCCTACATATTGCAATATTACAATTGTTAATATTACTACTTAGTCTTATCATTATCACCCTGGTAAACAGACTGTGGGGTCACAATTATGATTATGAGACTACTGATATAACCTGGTATTATATTTTTACCTTGATATAAATAATGAAAGGCAGCTTTGCTTAAGTAAGTAACATAGAACTATAATGGACTGTATCCAAATGAAGTGACACAACCACCGTATGTCAAAGTCATAAAGTCAGCAAAACTATTAATTTCACATTTGAATTTACCGTTGGCAGAAGTACCTTGATTTTAATATCAAAACAAAATCATAACAGCTTGATTAGGCACAGAGAAGTAAAAATAAATGCAGATTAAGCATTTTTGGCGATCGCTAGGATGCATTATTCAATACTGAGTCCACTTTTTCAAAACTCTTCACACAGCTGTCTTTACCTATACTCAATGCACCCACCAAAACACATAATACAAGCCAACTCAACATGGACAAAAAGGTTCTCCTAAGAGGAACACCTAAAAAAAACTGCAAGCATTACAGAAGATAACTATTTTTATACACAAAACAATATGTAAATAGTCTAGTCTGTTTTATAAGGCACTTTTGATTCACACACACACATACACACACATGTGACACCCAGACACATCTCGAGTGTCCCTTTAAACAGTGTCTCATCATTTAACAGTGTGAAAATGACCTTTTATAATAAACAGCTGGGAATGAATGAAGTACAGAAAATGTGAAGTGCCATCTAGTATTTCTTCGTACCCAGAAGACATATGCAGGTACAGACCAGACCCAGAGAAAGAAAACAAGCCCAAGCTCGTCGGGTCGGAACTACACGGCTGATGCCACTTCATTCAAAGTAAAGGATTAGCCTGTGAATTGGTGTACTCCCTCTCTCGACCAAAGAGAGAGGAGAGAGAGAGAAATGACATGACATTACAAACCTTACAATTCCTCAACCTTGGTTGAGGTCAATTCCTTTACGACATTTTGAAAGAGCGACATTTTGTTCTGGCTACAGACCCAGCTGGACTGTGAACATAAATAAATCATTGGTAAATTATTATTTGACTAAACTTTGATTGGGGCTCCAAGGCTGACAAGTCGGCCCCCTGGATGTGACCGTGGTGTTATTGCTGTTGTCTTCAAAACAAAGAAAACACATGTCGAGCCTGTTTATGAACTGTAGGCCTATACAAAATAGTGTTAAGTTAGATGTTTGCTCGAGGGTAACAAAATATGTGCGGCCCACCCCCCACTGTTCTCTATTATTATATGCATCTATTATGCTATACCTTTCCAGCCTCCTAGCCCTGAGCGCCTGGGGATATTTCAGTGGACACGAACAGTGCAGCCCAGAGTCTTACATAATAGGCAGAGGAATGCTGGATATTTGCCTTGGGCCAGATAATCACAGAACACAAACACACAGAAACCCATAAAGTGGGCCCCTCTTTCCGCAGTACCGGAAAATGAGGCTAAAACAACAGTTGGACCTCTACATTCATAAATTCATGTAAAGAATGTAATGCAGTGATTTGTTCTCTAACACGTGTATATTACAGTTTTTGCCGATTGCTTGCACACTGAAAGTGAATGCTTAGACAAAAGCATAAAAACCTTAACACTTGTAACCATGCCTTAAACAAAGCCCCCAAAAGTACAAACACATTTTCTGCTTTGGACTTTGTTTGCAATTCTGCAACACACTTCTTGCAAAACACTACACACCGTTTCTTACATTAGACACTTCGTTCAAGAATTAAACCTCTGCAATCATTGGGAAAACACTTCTATTCAACATGCAAAACATACCTCAAATTGGCAACAAACACACACACACACACATCAAAACACTTAGACAGTAATTGAACACCAATCATTCCTCAGCCTCAGCAATACAAATAGACCTCAGGTAAGCTCACCTCTTTTGTGAGAACTTTGTAAACATGGAGGCAGAGAGAGCAAGAGGTAGAGAAAGAGGTAGAGGAAGAGAGAGAGGAGTAGAAGGAGAACGAGGACAAGAACAAAGAAGGGGACCACGGAGACATATTTCCAATGACATTAGGGCCACTGTGGTGGACCATGTCATAAATCATGGCCTGACAATGAGGGGGCAGAGAGTCCAGCCCAACCTGAGTCGTTACACGGTAGCAGGCATAATACGGACATTTAGACTGGAGAACAGGTACAGTATGTCTTCAACTGTCTACACTAGACTGTATCTATGTAATTGTTGCACATCATTCTGCATCCCAGTACAATACAATGTAGTCCTACAATATTAGGTCTATGCTCCACAGTGAAAAAAATTAATACGTAAATATAGTACATGTAATTTTGATGTTAATGTGTGTACAGTATGCAGTACAGTATGTTTTTTTGTTTGTTGTAAAAACCTGCAACACTTTTTTTCTTTCTGAAGCCTTTCTATTTTTGCATTCATTGAAATGTGAGTAGATGTTCTGTATTGGAACAATCTTTCACAGAATCCTGTATGAGAAAATAGGTATACAAAGTACTAAGGACAGCAGTGTTTTGTATAATGTACATCAATGTGATGTTGCTGCTTTGAAAGAGTAATTCAAGTGGTGCATGTGTGTGTATCATTTTGGTTCAAAAATGCCATTTTGAAAAATAATTGTTAGGTTTTGATTGCAGAGTTTCATCTTTACATAGAAGTGAGATATTTATCTCAATGGGCACAATGGGCCAAATTCTGATTTTGTGTGTTAGCAATTGAGGAAAAACTGTAATTATGGCAACAGAAGATTGGACATGGGTTTTTTTTGTGCAAAAAAACTGCTTTATTATCCAATAAAATATGTACAATATTACCACACAACCAAAAACATCAAAACATTCTGTTCAGTGAAAAAAATATCTTACCATAAAAATATTATTTTTACAACGTTATTATCAAAGTATATTATCAAACATACAACTATAATAGAAAACATTCAGTATTCAGGTTCAGACTCATTCTCATATCTGGTTTATCAGTCTCAACTGCTGCAGTATACAGTAGATATACCATAAATAAACCAAGGAAATCGTTGCCACAAAAACAGTGACTCAAAAGCAGTGCTGCCAATTGACTGGCATCAGTTCATGCAAGATGCATTCAGCCTTCATTAGCATAACATACTGCAAAACCATACGTAAACCACTTCAAAAGATTTCCTCAGACAGAAAGGACGCATTTGTCACATTTCAACAATATGAATGACAGTCTGACAATACTGCATCAGTGTAGGTAGGCCTACTCAATATACATATATTGCACTCTGGCTGAAAAGTTGTAGTCTTTTCTTGCTAACTTATAAAACTACCGTGACCTAAATCAGAACTCCATCGGTGCTGTTTATCATTCACACGAATCAAGGAGTGTACCTTCAGCCAAGTTAAAGGCATAGTGTTTATCGGCAACAGGAGGTGGAGCAGTGAAACACAATGACTGTTTGAACGTGTGTCCAATCGAGAGCTTTCATTGGGAACCAAGAACACAACAGCATGCTGCCGAAGGTAGTTCCTTTCAATTGAGGGATTTCAAATCGCCAATTCTGCTGCAGGCTCTGCGCACGTATACAATACGGAAGTAGCCTGCGCAAAACGGGAGGGTTTAAAACCCATCTGCGTAATGACACTAGATGCTACACTCCATGCTTTACGTTAAACATCGAATCCGGGTACTTTATACACTGTTGTTGGGACGCTAGGCGTAGCGGGCGACTACTATCAGGACCTGTATCGCCATGGAGACACAGGGCACCTGCCCGACGGTGTAGGCCAGGGAGCGCGTCGGCGCCGGCAGCGCAAACAGGTAGGCGACGCTGTGCATCACGCGGGCCAGCAGGAAGACGACAAAGTGCAGGCGGGCCACGGACAGCGAGGGCCCCGTCAGCGAGTACACGGCCCCCAGGAACAGGAAGGGAAAGATGTTCTCCATGTCGTTGATGTGGGCTCTGCCAGGGGGAACATGGGAGGGTTGGAACGGCTTGTCAGACACGCGTGTAGGCTTACCTTCCCGGATGTATAGCCATACAATAGACAGCCAGACACATAAACACCGAATACGGACACATGGTTTTAATTCTGAGCACAATGATGTGGCTTATGGTGACTCAGTCGCATCTAAAGTAAATACTAATAATAGCCTACTGCTGGTGAAGTTAATGAAAGTTGAGTCATTTACTTTAGAAGTCGGGGAGATTGAATCAACGTCCGTGCATTGTTTTAACATGCTTTAGAATGCCATACAAATAGTTTGGAATGTTTTGGAAGGCAGGATACTCTAGTGGTGTGGGTGTGTGGACTCCCAGCCAGAAGGTCATGGGTTGGAGCCCCAGAAGTGGCCTACATGTAAGCATCCTTGAGCAAGATGCTTAACCCCTATCTGATCCATGAAATAGCAGCATGTTTTACAATTAGGTCATTTAGCAGATGCTTGTTGGATAAAAACTTCTGCTAAATGACCTAATTGTAAAAAAAAACTAAAAAAAGGCGTAAGTTTACTCCTGCCTTGTCCCGCAAAAAGAGGACTTAAACCGGATTGCTTTTCTCTTGCAACTTCACCTAAACGCTGAGACAGACCGTGAAATTTGTAAACTGCTATGTAGAGCCGCACACACCCGCCTCTGAGCTCTGATGGGATTGTGGAGTCAAACGTCTCATTTGCAAATAACACTTGATTGCTACATCGAATGGAAAGAAAAAAAGTTGGCTATTTTCTGTTGGTAAAACGCTAGAAATGTGTCACTGTTTCCTGTCGTAAATCCCGAAATTGCAGTGCTAGAGCACATGGGAAAGGAACAAATGGAAAGTTTTTAATAATGAAAAAAAAACTAACTATATTTTGCTAGGTGTTACGGTCGATTTCATATCTTGATAGGAATCACGCGCTGCCAACACTGGAATATCATATCAGATCCAAAAACAGATGAATGATTAGAATTGTGGCACAACTCCAAATAAGATTTTCTAGTGAAATTCTTATTTAGAGTTGTGCCACAATACTAATCGGTGGCTCACCTTCTGCAGCGCTCAACATAAGGATCCTGTCTGTGGAACTGCAAGCCTCCATGTCTGAGTGCATCCTCGGGGTTAGCAAATGCCTTTAACGTAAGCAAAACCGCACACGTTTTAAATGTAGGTTTCCAATCATTGTCACAGGGATTGTCTCCTACCACAAAAACTCAGTGATGGATAGAAGGCACTCACCTTTTTCCGCAGCCGGACTTGTCCCGTTATTATTGCTATAACGAACATCTTCAGCACAAGAACGACCGCGTAGAAAACAAAACAGGAGAACACTTCATTGCGTAACATGGCTGTTTGGTTTAACGATATGTTTAGGAGACCAGGTCGTATCAAGTGCGCGTCCGCGATGAAAGTGAGAGTATAGTAGCCTACTTCTTCTAGTGAGTTTTATAACGTCGACAGTGACTCAGGGAAGTGGGTTATTACTCTCCACCTACTCAGAAAAATGACGACAGGGTGGGGAGTTGAGGAAACTCCATTTGAGCAATCATATCTGGGCTTCCGTGACTTGACAATTGGCACACCTTGGCAATCTTTGATGTGTTAAATTCCAGCTACCTGCGTTGCGTCCTCCGGCAAGCCATGTGGGCTACAGTAGACCTGTTGCCAAAAGTCGAATCTTCTGGCTTCTGTGACCACTTTAGATTACGCTATTTTACAAACCCACGTAGTCTACCTGACTAGGTTTTCTCAAAAACAAACAAATACAAGATTTTAAAAGCAAATTTAAAGGCTGCCCAAATAGATTTAGGCCTCTACACAATTACACATAGCCTAATAGTGCTATTTGTTTAATTGTTTCCTTTATCCCAATTCCTTGCTTAGCCTATAGCCCCGACAAGAAGTGGCATAGCTGCATAAAGCCATGGGACTTCACGTGGGACTTCATCCCACGTGCTTTTAACAAGTAAAATTCTGAGAATTTGTTGAAGATATATTTCATAAATTTTATAAATTTTAATCCAAAACGTAAATAGGCCTATCTTTATTTCCCATGGCCAGGAGTTTCAGAACCCTACATGTCTTGGTTCAACCATATACTATTTATAGCCAAATCAATCCAATTATTATTCTTTGTTTATTTCCATTAGACCTAAAAATTTCAAATCTAAATTGATTGGAACAGAATCAATTAGAGAATATAGGCTAGGCTACACACTAGCCAACCAGTAGAGATTAGTTTAGAAGACATGTTAGAAGTAGCCTAGATTTTATTTAGAAACACTGGAAGTCAATTTAAGTATTTTCATGTCGGCACAGGTGAAGTTTAATAGGTTTGTTGTTCAAACTGGAATTATGTCAAGCTGATTCCAGCTGAAGCCAGAGTGACTGAGGGTTCCTAAAGCTGTAGGCTAATCCTTAATGCTTAGTCATCCATCCCCTGTGCTTGTGTCATCGCTGCAGTCTTCAGTCATGGAGTTACTCTGGGAAGGTGATTTTAGTTCCACAGCCCTGCGGTTGCAGCTATTCTTGACACATACCGCTACCGTACTGACATTTAACAGACCGGCGTTGAACACGTGGTGCAACGTACGACAGCTCGGTAGTCAAACGGCGTACAATAATGGATTTGAAGTGTTTGGTGTAGGCTACATGTGGGGGCAGACCATCGCACACCCCGGACACATAGGGGCACACATGTAGGCCCACGGTAGCCTTATACCTTATACGTGTTAGGCTACTCAGTCACAGACTAGTCGACGGATGCAGATATTACTAATACACACACACGACGTCATCACACACGGTACATCTTGCATCATAGCACTCGGAGTTTCCGGTGAACTTGTGTGACACAATGCGCGCCTTTTCCCTGGAATGCGTGTACGTGGCTTCCCCTCCAAGAAGCTTCGGCTGCAGCAGCTGAGATGGTGAAGTGTGGACAGTGGTGGCTCCAGAAAATTTTGATTGGGGGGGCAATGAGGGGTCCTGGTCATTTCAAGGGGGGTCTCATGAAAA
>JAOEHI010052579.1:0-16494 GCA_025447815.1 Percopsis transmontana | reverse complement strand
AGAGAGAGAGAGAGAGAGAGAGAGAGAGAGAGAGAGAGAGAGAGAGAGAGACAGAGAGAGAGAGAGAGAGAGAGAGGATGATAGAGAGACAGGATGATCAATGTGTTAAGTCATTAGTACTATTAGAGAGGGGATCCCTGCCTATTCATCAGAGACCACCTTGCAAATCCAACAAACCAGCCGCATTAGGTTAGGGAGTCACGGCAAAATCCTCGAGCGCGGCTGGATCAAATACACTAGACAGGTGGAGTGAATCTCATTAGATTATACCGAATGCATTGTGTCTTCACCTGCCCTCAAATAAACCAGAGTTTGTCCGTTTTAAACAATACGAGCGAATGAGGGGCTATTATTTATTATTCAGTCATTCATTTAGTATTCATTCACTGTGCAGCTGAAAACGAGAAAGCCAACCTGCCCCATGAGTGGAGTTTGTGCTGTCTAGTGCTGACTATCCACTTTATTTTTGCATGCAGAAATAAAGTGCGTGATTTGTGTATGGATGTTCCGGGCCTTAGATATATAATTTATTATTACACATTATACACGCTAACAGCAAGTTTGTCCCACATGCATTAAATATTAACAAGAGGGAGGATGAAATAATTGACAATGTTACGACAGGAAATGAGTTGCGCTTTGAAAGTGATGTGGATATGAGCCTCATTTAACTGAACTCCAGAACAGCATACTTAAACAGCACGCTTAAAAGAGTGTGTCAAAACCCTCGGGGTGGGTGGGGTGCTAGTGTGAGTGCAAGATAAGTCATATCCTAGATGAAACAAGCATTTAAATAATGTGTTTATCCGATCTTAACAACCCTCAAAGTCTGCTGTGTTTGGTCTAGATCTGCTTCATTGGCTCAGGTTGGATATTAGCAAAAAGCATTTATTGTCCATTGTGTAGGCCAAGCCAATTAATAGAGGACCCAATCAGCCAGGAGAGGAAAACCACTGCTGCCATAATAAGTATTTCCCTAGGTGCTTTATTTCTATAAGTTTAATAGTGCACTTTTCATGGTGGATTGGGTTGCAAACGGATTTCATCATCTTAGGCAAACCACGGGAGAGTGGCAGAGGAGAGGCCTGCCTGCTAAAAATACCCCCTGTATCGTGTTAATAATTCAACGTGCTGCTCTTACTCAGCAGTAATTAAATATAAAAGTCTGTAAGGTTGATTGGGTCAGTACAAAAGGAGAATAGGCCCACACCTTCCTCTTGCTCTGCACACACAACTCACAGATGGAGGGAAAGAAGGGGGAAGTGAGTAGAACTGATAAAGCGAGAGTAAAGAGACAACATGCTCAATTGTTGTAGGTCAAAGATGGAAACAGCAGTCATATTTAAGCTTTCATTGTAAATACTGTACTCCACACACCCATGTTTCTGTGAGCTTTGTGTGTGTGTGTGTGTGTGTGTGTGTGTGTGTGTGTGTGTGTGTGTGTGTGTGTGTGCATAACCACTGAGCGATATTTAAAACCTTATTTTATTATTTGACAGGTTGAACCTCCTGTGTGAGTTCTTTTTTTTCATACCTTTGGTCGAGGCTAAGGTAAGCTGAAACCATGTGACATCAATATAAATGACTCATTATTCTCTAACCAGAAGAGGGGAACAACAAGCAGGAACAAGCGTCTGGTGTTGCTAACCTTTCAGAAGGTTGCTAAAGCATTGCTATCATTCCGGCAGTTGCCCTTCACTCAGTCATGTTAAGACATGTTGGTAATGTCTAACTAATACTAAACATTAAAAAGCAGTCACACCTCATACTAACCTATCCTTTACTTAAAGGCAAACGTGTTTTAAAGTGCGTGCCTTGAAGGAATAGTCTACAGTAAAGGTATGTGAAAAGTGAACAGAGCTGACACAAAGCATAATTGTTCATCCCTATTTTTGAATAGCAGGGACATAATGTGCCAACATTAAGGACATCAAATTGAGCTGAGACAACTTGTTGACAGACTGACAAATTATGCAAAGCAAATCACATTTGCTAGTCGAACATGACTATGATCCAAGCTCAGGGTGTTGCGTGCTTATAATGTAAACACTTGCAAGTTAGCGTATTTTAGAAATAGTACATACAAATCCTTAACAAATACTGAAAATAAGTTCATACTTTAGTAGCCCTTAGTTGTCTTTGAAAAACAAGCTTTTATATGTATATATATATATATATATATATATATATGATTTAAGATATGACATATAATTACAGTACAGTACAGTACAGTATTTAAGTGGGCCAAAATTATTCTCGCCTAGCAATTAAAATAAAGCAAACAATATTAACAATGAACTAACTTGATGATGCCAAGACACAATATGTAAAATTGTAACAGTGAGTTTATTGCTAGCGTCTTCTTACATGCCAAGAAGGTTAACGCTGCATTGGAGCTAACTGTGCTAATGCTGGGTAGCCAGCAGTATAAATCTCTTGACTTGATGATTCCAAATTAGAGCAATACACTAATCCCCTGGCCACACTGTCAGGTCACAGTCTCTAGACAACTCATTACCACTAACCCACTGTTGTAAAAACCTCTCATCTTGACTTGGTATCACTTTACACATAACCCAGGCCCACATGAGGACATTTACTCCTTCTAAGACAAAATGCTTCTATTATAGCTTCTATTATGGGGGTAGGGCAGAGCCTGCAGAGGCTCTGTCTCTACATATTGATTCTGTGTTGATTGTGATTAATTACTCCACTCTAATGAAAGATAAGAAGAAATGATCACATTTCACTTAGACAACAAATAATAAAGTGTAATAACGATGATGACAATAACAAAGAAATAACATGACCTTAACATCGCTAAATAGTGCAGGTTTAAACTTACCCCTACAGCTACAGCTCTTTGTACAGCAGGTGTAGTGAGAAATACGCACATCAGTTCAAGTTGTCTGTCTACAATAAGTGCTTCATCAACGTGCCCCCCCCCATCCTCCTAACTGATAGCGTATAAGAAAGCTTCATTGTGATTGATCAGCAGTCTAAAGAGGCTGGCTCTTCCTCTGAGGAGCCTTCAGAGAGCGTCCCAGACTCCTGGCCCTCATCTGGGCTCAGGTGTCAGACGTGCGGCCCTCTGTCGCCATGCTGGCTGTCATGGGGATTGTGCTGGGGCTGCACTTTACACAACCCCACCCCACACACACACACACACACACACACACACACACACACACACACATTACACATTAACATGTGTAATGCAGGTCTCTAATGGCTAGAACCGACAGAGCTGTATTAGCTGCCAAAGCTGCATGCTCCCTCCTTTGCCGTCTGCGTTAATGCGTTTTCTATACGGGTTCATGTGTGTGGCGCTGCGCAGCAGTGGGCGTTGTTTCTCCTGTGACGCCCTCCAGTCTGCTTCCTCAGACAGACGCCCTTGTAACGGGAGGTAAGACGGATGCTCGGCGAGTAGCTGCCCCAGTCACATCTGCCTTCCCCCCCCCCGACGGCAGGACGGCTCCCTGCATCATATCTCCTGTCCCTCCATCGGTGTAATTACACTACACTTTCCATTTGTCCACTGCGCGTAAACAGCTCTTCCTGAAACCCAGTGCTGTCTTCTATTAGATCCCAGAACCATCAGCAGCCATGGAGACAATTCTGACTGTCAGTGAGCCCAGACAGCCAGCCTCAGCCATGCCTAGATAACAATCACATTAGCCTGACACAGGGAAGCGGAGAGAGAAACGCAGCATGCACGCCGACATCTCGCAGAACACCTAGAGTAAGGATATATTTGACAAGTGGCTTTCCTTCATTATTTTAAAGATATTGGGTCAGAGCACAAACAAACATTTGAAGAAACCGCTGCAATTATACATTAAACCTTATTTTTCCAAAAACATGCAAAAAAAATTATAAAAAAAATCTCTAAGATAACATTGCCTATATTAAATAGCATGTGAATTATTCATTTCCTCCAAGGTAGCTCTCATAACGAGTTCACTGGGAAGAATTGGTAAAAAAGCTGTTAAAAATCACTAGGAAAAGTTTACGCAGCACAATGCCACTCACAAGAGAAATGACTCTATAGGAGACTATTTCTGAGCTTAACTGTCATTCCAGTTCCTGTTATGAAACAATGACATATTCGCCTTGTCAGAAGGAAACAAAGAAATTGGACAGTTTAATCAAAATATCCTGCGGTAACCGCTGTCGCGCACGTAGCAACCGAACACAGGTCCATCTGCATTGTGACTGGCTGACTGTGGCTTTGTCAGGTCTCTGTCAGGGGAGGAGTGAGGTGCTCAACACACATCAGCGACACCTCTCCAGCCAGCCATCTCTCCCTCCCTCCCCCCCCAAGCCTGTGCACATTTCACTTTGACAAATGTACAAGAACGGGACGCTCTAGCAGGATTGGAGAAGGCTGAGTGGAGGTATGGATTGGGGAAATTGGATTTGATAGGTAAATGTCTGAGGACAGCATTACACTCTCTCTCTCTCTCTCTCTCTCTCTCTCTCTCTCTCTGAACAGGACTGTGTGTATTATTGTGTGCGTTTGTGTAGAAAAATAGACTGTCAAGTAGACTGTTTTTGCAGGGCCGCCACCCGGACATCTCATCTCAATGGCCCATTAAACTTTAATGGACACTAAAAATATCAGATTTTATAATGCTCTATGGGCATATGTGTTATGTCTGTGGTCCGTACAGTTGGTAAGAAATGAAAATGGGCAAAACAACCAAAGATCCTGAAACCTCAGCACGGTGGATGTCATTATAGGTTGATTTTACCAAGTGAAACCTACCCTGTCCCCCAGGTTTTACTGCCACATGGTTAACTGAACTCCCTGCTACGCCCATAGGAACACAATAAATACAACATGATTAAGTGTGGGTAGTGGAACAAACCGAAATTTGCAATTAAAGCTTTTAAAAAAAGATAACAATCCTATCATCCAGGCAAAAATACATTGTATATTCAATTTGTTTGAATAATGACAGTGGGATGAAACCATCACACTGAGTGGGAGGAGGCATGCCCATTCTGTGTCATTCCCTTCAGTAACTGGCTGGGGCTTACCTGCGGACTTGGGGGTGAACTTATCCCTGTTGGCGGCACAAACCGCCAGCAGCCTGTAGCCCAGGTCCAAGTCAAACCCCTGCTGTGCAGCTACACGACTCACCACCTGGAGACAGAAAAGTGTATCGTTATTGCCATTCTTTTTTACTGGTGTCCATTGAGGATCAATATCTCTTCAAGAGCTTGTACTTGGAGATATATTTGTGCGTTGTTTTTATAAGGAATTATAAAGGAGACAGGCATCTTATTAGGGTGATTTTTTTACCTCGTCCTTTTCAATAGATTATGTATTCTTTTATTTACTTTCTCCTGAAGTGCTTTAAAATATGAATCACTTTGAATGAATAATAAATGATGTGAAAACAAGAACCCAAAGTTAAGCTGGGTGCTTTAGCTATTTAAATGGCATTGATATTTGTACCCATCTATAGCACAGGCATACAAACACAAACAGGTGGGTGTGCACACACACACACACACGCACACACACGCACACACACACAGACTGCATTGCACTGGTTATCCAGACTCAGGGAGAGTTTGATGACTGTCTGCCGCCAAGGCAGGACTGAGAGCCAAGCCACAGTCCACCTTCTGAGAGAGCAAGGCAGAGAATACAGACAGACTCCTACACATGGACACAGACCATCTTAAAGCGTCCAATGCTGGCTGTGGCTTGTATTATAGCGACTGACTATGACTAGGAGGTTGCTAAATCGATTCCCCGGTCTTGTGGGCGGAGAAGATATTGGGCATCATTCCCTTTTATTGAAAGGGTTTAAAGACGTTTCAAATTCTGACACACTGAGACACACTTACAATGTTACATTTCGTTTCAGTTGATGTTGCACTTTTGAACATGCCCTAACTTGATTGGCTATATGACTAGGAGTGGGAGGATAGGTCAGAGACGATTGGTTACAGTCTGCCATTTCGGATCCCTTTAGACAACAGAAAGTCAGAACATTTTTAATTTTCAATGGGGCCCCTCAAAATTAAGTCTCCTTTACTGTGTTAACTGAAAGGGAGCAGGCTACAGTATGGTCATTAGGACTTCACAATGCATTTGTTCTAACAGTGATCCAAAGACATGGACCATGGACCTTCAGCACAGCAACAACCATAACGCCATCTCTCAAACACATAATATGGCTGCCTGGCATTAAAGGCATATTGTCCAGCATTGTCATAATATTATGAAAGTAATACATTTTGATAATTCTGATAGAAACATTGCATATCACAATACTTTAAATTGAAGCGGGGACTTAATTTTATGTTGTATCTGATACGTTGTATCTGTATCTTACGTTGTATCTATTCCAAAGCCTGAATCTCACCCTGAGATGTAGCTTCACAACGGAATGTTTCCAACTCAACCATTAGACTTAACTGATATTTTTGACAGTCAGTTCAATGTATTTGCCACTCTATTAATTTTCTGCTTGGCTGCATCCTCACAGCTAGTAAAAAGGCAGCCAGCCAGCCAAAGAAACTTCCATAGAATCAACAAGGATTTAACAGGGTTTCAACACATAAGCCTTTTTTCAGTGTAATCTCTTTCTGAAGATGCCCATATTTTAGTCAATATCAAAACGCAAGGGTTTGGGATATAGGATTAGTGAGACAATCAAGTCCTGGTTTGGCGTATTTGTTCGAAGAAAAAACAACTGTTTATATAAGGTTGACAGTGATGGAAATATATCTAATAGACTGGCCTTGTGATATATAACATATATAACATATATATGTAATATATAACAGAAAATAACAAAACCCAGCTAGGGGCCGAGAGAATATATGATTCTCTAGGTGTTATGCAAAAAATATAGCAAAATAAAGATGTCATGACATGTCCAATGATGTTCTATGCAGTGAATTCATCAGTGTGCAAGAATAGGGAACAAAGCTCAGACTGTCAAGTCACAGAGAGAGCTATCGCATGGAGTACTGAGAGCTAAGACGTGCCATTTTTATTGGCCTCAGATACTATATGATTCTCCGTGTACAAGAATGTACGAGCTCCATATGTACCGTAGGCCAGAAAGAGTAGCTAGCATCCCACAGGACATATATTCCTCGTGTATGTGTGTGTCTGTGTGTGTGAGAGAGCACGCACTGCATGCACACATCTGCCTCCGCGCCGACCTAAAGAAGCTACTAGAGGCCTCCTGGGCTGTGCTTTAAAGACCCACTATATTTCTTCTATATTTCAATTTAGCGTTCTAATAAACTCAACCAGCGAGGATCCAAAACCACATTGGACTGAAATCATTTCACAGTGCTTGCTGTCCTACTCCAGATAAGTCCTTTTACGTTCTCAGACTGATTAAACAATTTGGCTGATAAAAACGGCCCCATGCTAAGCAGGATCTCTATGGGGGGCCCCCGCTGTATAGCTCATTATCAGCCTTTAAGGAGCTTTTTTATTCCGATTTACACATTAATGAGAATTTATCCGTTTGCTCACGCTACCACTTCAGCTGAACACAGCGTTCCTTCATGTTATCTGATCTCCATTCAGCCAGTCTGATGGTGGGATACCCACTAGCATTTGTAAATTATTCGCCTTAATGCCCCTGGTGTGTGTACGTGTGTATGCGTGTGTGTGTGTTGTTCCCCACACACCTGGTGCAAATCGATGAACAGTAATGGTGTGGCAGAGGTGACTGGCTACCCACAGTGCACTGTTTAAGTGTTTTCTGCATGTGTGTGTGTGTGTGTGTGTGTGTGTGCATCTGTGTCAGGCCAAACAGAGGCAGTTGACTAGGACTTGTTGGATACAACAGAGAGGAAGACATTGTAGCTTCAAACTGTCCAATGCTAATGTCAGAGTTTGAGGGCAAAATCTGTATTTAAATATAACCGGTTTCATATTTAAAGCACCATAGCCAGCTTTTGAGTAAAATTAAAAAGTAGACCTACTACTGTGAAACAGTTAGTGCCATGACTGGAAAATGTTGTTAATGACATATTTTAGTTCATTTTAAGGTTGATACGTGTTACCTAACCAGCCTTAAAATCATTTTCTCTCTGAAAATGGACACATCACTTAGAGAGTAACGATAAATTAAGCGAAAGTATCCAAATCACCCAAAGTATCCAAATAGTGTCTAATTACTGTTTTGCTTACGTCTGCTAAAACCACCTGAAAAACCCAATGAAAACCATAATTGGTGTTTGCGTACCGTCAGACATCCCATGAGGCTTTGTTCGAAAGGTCTCTGGAAGGCCCGGGGATCTCCGCACCAGTCCAGCAGTTCTGTGGCTGCCGTCTGGAAGTTGGCCGCGTTCTGTAAGTGCTGCGCAAACAAGGCAAGGAGGCTGCAGTTAGAAACATGGAAAACATTAACTTAAATCAGAAAAAAACAACAATGAAATCAAATACACTTGTAGGCTGTTCCCTCCCATCTGATTTAACGCCTGGTGCTTCTCCAACCGGCGGGAACCCTGGTTCTCCGACTCTTAAACACGCCCACTCAGTCCCCAGCTGCATTGTGGGACGGAGATCACACCCATATCAACAATGATGTCAGTGTTTCTAGCTAATCTCTCTTGGTAACACCCTCTCCCTCACTTAAACACTCACCCCGTGACCAACATGGCAACCAAATCCTACCCTTCAATTTTCCCTCTCATTTGCTTTCCCTTATCCTTGGCCTGAGTCTCTGCTCTAAAAAGTATGTTGCCTGCCTCGGTGATGCACAAAGAAAACAACCTTGGTCCTGCCAGCTATGTGTACTACAGACTCAAAACACGCAGTCGGTGTATTGTTTATGCTCTCTCATAGTCTTTCGGTCTCTCTCAGTTGAATCTTTTCTCTCCCGTGAAGACTACTCAGACAGGCAGGGCACAATAAGAGGTTTTAAAACTGGACTCTGTGGATTCTCCACAGCTCAAAAGGTTAATAGCTCTGAAATGGTGCAGCGCTGCAGTCTGTTCAGCCGCTTCTGAGCGCTTCTTATTCTCATCATGGCCGAGCGTCTTGTTGTGAGGCCTCTCACAACAAGACGGCAGCACTATTGTAGCACTATTGTCTTTAGGGGGCAGCAGAGGTGAGGCGTTTTTAATGTTTTGAATTGGCAGAGAATTCTAAAGAGCTTTTGCAGGGGTGAGCGTGGGCCCAGCACGCCAGGGCCCTGGTGTCCGCCCACGGAGAAAATCCCTGAGAGCGCCCATGATATCTTGAGTTCCAACAGAGGCCTTTATGTCTTTTGTGATGTGGAGATTAGCCATTGTGAAGGTAGAGGCAGACTCCTACAGAGGATTGGTGAAGAGACGCAGAGAGAGAGAGAGAGACAGAGAGAGAGAGAGAGAGAGAGAGAGAGAGAGAGAGAGTGAGAGAGAGAGAGTGAGAGAGAGGGGGGCTTTTGATGAGCGTGACGGAGGAGAATAGCCTGTTCTAGATGAGTGATATAATCTGGCATTATTGCTGCTTGATGGGAGACGTATCAGCCCCCCAGTGCCATGCGCATCAGAACTGGCACAGCAGGGGCTGTCAGCCCGGATCTGAGCTCACAGCTCCTCCTGCTGCAGCGCTCGCAGGCGACACCTCCTGACAACCTCGGCTTTCGGTGCGAGGAGAGAGGGGAAAGCGGAGCGCCGCAGACCCTGGCTGGGTTTGGCAAGAGCCGGTAAGGAGGAGGAGGAGGAGGAGGAGGAGCACAAGGAGGAGGACGGAGCTGAGGCTGTTCTTTTTGCTGTTCAGGGTTGGATAAGGACAAAAAAGGGAGAGGGGGTAATGTGTTCGTGGAGTGAGTGAGAGAGAGAGAGAGAGAGAGAGAGAGAGAGAGAGAGAGAGAGAGAGAGAGAGAGAAAACCACAGCGGTGTCAGCGGCGCTGTTTTTTAGCAGACAAAGAGGCAGACGTCTGACAAACTTCAAAGTCGCCCGTCCTCCCGCAAAGTGACGGACCGTCCTCGTTTACCCTGCCTGGTCAGGCCAGCCGGAGATCAGGCTGTTCACTCCCTGCCTGCCTGCCTGCCTACATGAAAAAAACAGCTCCGGGCTTGGCTCGCTGCCAGTGGCTTTCCCAAAACCCAAAAGAGGGTTCAGGGTAGTGGGTTCTAGCCTGGTTAAAACCACGCTGAATTTGCAAGCCTACTACGACTTGCTTCTCTTTGTATAGGGACTGTCAATTCTAAACCGTTTGTTAGTTACAGAACCCAATCGAACAATAACCGTCAAACTATTTTTGTTCTGACTAGTTTAAGGTGGTCCACTCATCCACAAATGATTTGATTGACAGCAATTTGG
This sequence comes from Percopsis transmontana, assembly GCA_025447815.1. Taxonomy (NCBI): domain Eukaryota; kingdom Metazoa; phylum Chordata; class Actinopteri; order Percopsiformes; family Percopsidae; genus Percopsis; species Percopsis transmontana. The sequence continues at coordinate 6,196 of JAOEHI010052579.1, read as the reverse complement.
CACTGCCTCTATGACGAATGTCTTTGAATGGAGAGTTTGGAGACTGATTTGCAGAGTTAAAACAAATCAGGTTAGTTTTACCGGGCTAAGTGCTGGAAAAAAAAAAAAAAAAAAAAGCAAAGATCACCTCAAAGCACACAAACCCGGTCTTTGTCACTCAGTGCTCCACTGTAATGCACAGTGTCATATGGCTGTTGGGTAACATAAAGGCTCACACCCACACACGTGCGGTGCAAACAAATAATCCCACAGCCAGCCAGACAGACAGCATGCCAGTTCTCCCAGACTGTTAATCAAAAGCAGAGGCGGGAGCCTTGGGTTACATCTGTCTGTCTGTCTTTCTGTCTCTCTCTCCCTCTATCTCCCTCTGTCTGCCCCTCTATCGGTCCGTCTTGGAGTCTGTTGGTCAGCCTGCGTCTCCTCAACGCTGGTGGCGAAGGAAGTGTGCGTGCCAAACCACAACAAGGCTCGGCGCGCGTCAAAGAGTCAGGGAAGTGATGTCAGGGAGCACAATGGCAGAGAGAGAAAAAGAGGTGTTGAGTCAGAGGGAAACATCGCCTCAGCCACTGGAGAATGATTTTTTCTCTGTCATGGAGCACCCTTTGAAGTCTCTCCCTGTGTGCAACAACATCTTTCTCCTTCTCTCTCTTTCTCTCTCTCTCTCTCTCTCTCTCTCTCTCTCTCTCTCTCACTCTCTGTTGTTCTCTCTCTGGCCCAGCGCAATATGATCTCTGTGACTGGAGCTAATGGCCAGACTAACAGATGTCCATATAAGGCGGGGAGAGAAGAAAGGAGAAAACAGGGCTGAGGAGAGGAGAGGAGAGGAAAGGAGAGGAGAGGACTCTTGCCTCATGGTCTGTCTAGAATCCATGTTTGCATACTAACAGGAGAGGTTAGAATAAGAAAAGCTGATGCACACAGCAGAGGTATGCATACACGCATGCACATTCATGCAAACACACACACAGACCTGTTTGATGCACTGCAGCCTGTCATTGGTCTGTTGGATGTGCCGGTCCATTGACGGTAACGAGTTCATCTTGATGGCTCTACCGGGAAGCCATTAAAGTTATTTCACTCTGGAAAACAAGACAGGAGACACCACGGTTAGAACAAGTGGTTGTGAGGGGACCACGTGAAAAACAACATAGCTTATGCAGTTCAATCAGTGGTTTACCATCTTGACAGCATTTTTGACAATGACATGGATTTCACAGAGCGCGGTGTGTGTGTTTGTGCTCTGTCCTCCTAGGTTAGGTTTTCCTAGAATCGCACATACCACATACACACCAATGGAACTTAATAAGCTCTAGCAAATGTTTTTGCATTAACGTACACTATCTTGTGATGAATGAAAAAAGGAACTGCCACTTATGTACCCCCTTTTCAAACATTTGTCACGCTCCTTTACCGGACTACAACATTTTTTAATTCGATCAAAAGAAGAAAATATGAATAAACTATTTGATGATATAAGTGAGTATTACCATTTAATGCCACAAAATTACTGCAATAATAAATACATTTAAATTTCAATGTATTAAAATGTATATGGATATTAATTAAAAATATAAGTACCGTTGTCATTATGATGTGAGTATTTATTATTACATATTAGGCAACTATCTAATAGATAAGGTTGACCATTAAGGCATGACCCCCCAAACCGGACCAGGAACAACAAGGGAGGGAGACTAATTCCCATCCTCACTAGTCCTGGCCATCCCTGCGTGTAAGGAGAGACTAGACGAATTCATATTATGATATTATTATTATATTAAAGTGGTGGCCCGTGAACATCACACCGCATTTACTGTATTTCCATCAGCCTTCGGTCTGCTACAAATTCCAACACACGCCAGGGGAGCTGAGAAACCCCCATTCTGAACTGGGTAGAGAGGGGTGGGCAAGGTATTAGGAAGCTGCTCAGCACTGATAAAGGGTCTCCCTAGATTCCCTGCTGAGACATGGAGAGAGAGAGAGAGAGAGAGAGAGAGAGAGAGAGAGAGAGAGAGAGAGAGAAAGAGAGAGAGAGAGAGAGAGAGAGAGAGCATACACAGTGCTTAGCCAGGGAGTTTTCACAGATAATGCTCAGTGTGCTTAGGTCTTAGGAGGAGGATTGCAAATGCACGATTTACACGTGCGCCTGTACGTGCATGCGCCCACACAGCCACACGCATGTAAACACAAAAGCTTGAATGCCTCACTTCAATTAAGCGTAAAGGCAAAACTTCAAAGGAACACTTTGAGAATAAGAGTGTATTACTAAGCCGTTGAGCTTGCGCATTACCTGGGTAGAATTACCTGGGAATCGCACATATCGCCTGATACTTTGCCTGTATGAGCAATGGGGGAATTCTAGAGCTGACAGCAAAGTCAAATAAGGTCCTTTAGGTGGCCTGGACTTGGTGCTGCAATGCTTGTCTTTGAAAAGTACGCACAAAACAGCCAACTGGACAATTTAAAGGAAAGCAACCTGACCTTATTTGATATGCCCTTAACAGTTTATAAGGCCAAACTACCTTCGCTGCAGTGACAGTGTGCGACCAGCAGATGTCTCCCTCTCCTACTGCTGACCAACACACACACACACACACACACACACACACACACACACACACACACACACACACACACACACACACACACACACATTGCTCGTAGCCAGTGGCCCCTAGAGGCCTGCTTTAACCCTGACCAGCACCTCAGCTGCCTGGCAACTCCACGGACCACTAACAGGACACATAACGGCCCAGGGCTGTCCGACTCACCTTGTGGCTATTGATTAACCCTGAGGGTGAACAAAACAAATGGTACAGAATGTAGAGTATTTTCCCCAATCAAACTGAATTAACACAACCGTTCAGCAGAGACAGCTGGTTTAGTGCATGGGAGGAATTAGTATTTAAATACAGCTATTTGAACTTGAACTTTGAAGTTGTTTTTGTCATGTTTTTCCTGCCCCCTGCCAAGCCATTTCCAGTATATGAGTAGAGGTGTAAAAATTAAAATGCTTGATGCATCCATGCTCTCCCTCCCTCTATTTGTCCTCCCCAGTCCCCCCACACACACACACACACACACACTCTTTGGCTCCTCCTGCAAGCCCAGTGGTTAGTGCGTCATCGTAAAGACAGACCCCCTGGTTCCGAGGGGAGACCAGTGAGGTGGAAATGTAAGTGGGCCATCACTTGGGTGCAGGTGGCTGACCGTACAGACCCAAACATGGCCCGCTCCGCCCCCTCTTACCCAACTCTGTCCTTCCCCACGCCTCATTCAAGGAAAACAAAACTGTTGTGTAACGGCACCTCGGTAAAAACACAGCTGAACCCCTCCCACCTGTTTACTATCAAAATAACAAGCAGGAATCTTGGAAATGCTGCCTGCTAGGGTTCAACTGAAGTTAAATATTTAACCAGCAGTTGTCTCTGACAGAGACAGAGTCTCCCGGTGGAATGATGCAAGCAAGACTGAAAAACAATTAAATACGGCAACCATGTTTGATTTGGGCATATTTTTATGCCTAAATCAACTTATGAATATAAAGATTATTTTCTTTTTCATGTAAAAAAAAAAAGAAGAGGCTTTTTGGACTACTGCAGCACCCGTCCACAGAGGTTGGGCCAACTGCATCTTTATGGTCTCCCAAATGTCCTCATCAGCTCCACTCTGCTCTGCTTAGCACAGGTGTGAGGCAAAGAATTACACATCCAATTATGCCGTGCATAGCCCCAACACACCCCCACACACACACACACACTTTAAACAGCGGTGGGGGGCTTCTAGGATTTCTAGCAGGGTATAACAAACCAATAATACAGTAAAGTAATACAAACACACAAGAAAGCCTCTCTTTGTTTCATATATATAAACACACACACGCACACGCACACACACACACACACACACACACACACACACACACACACACACACACACACACACTTCTGCTTGACTCCCACTCACTTTCCTGAGCAAAACAAGCCGGGGGAAGTGGGGCAAGAAATAAGTGCTCAGAAACAAAAGCATGGTAATATGAAAAGCACTGGAGTATAGCAGGGAGCGGACGCGAGAGGCCAGTCTCACTGGAGAGAGAGAGAGAGAGAGAGAGAGAGAGAGAGAGAGAGAGAGAGAGAGAGAGAGAGAGAGATGAAATTATCTTGTCATAATCACATGCAGTGCACACAGTCCACAGGCACACGTGCACATGTGCACACATAAAGACACACACACACACACACACACACACACACGCACACACTTCATTTTCTCAAGTGGAGCTTGCTTTGTGAATGGGACCACCCCAGTGGGGTGACAGGGGGGGGTCACGTGGGGGCTGGTTGCATATGATACACACCAATACACACAGTATGCCACTAAACACCACATTAAAAGGTCTACTACGTAAGATTTTCACTTCAATCTGCAGTAGGCTATATTGTGGCCTCTCTGTTGGCCTCTCTGTTTAAGTTGCCAGACCATAAAAGCCTTACAGAAACACCACCTGAACTTCACATCATGTGAACCACATGTTCTCACATGTGGTTTTTCTGTCAGGGAAATACTTGGTATACCTTTAAATGGTCAGGGTTTTTTATAATGTTTTGAGCCATGAACCCAAAACAATAACTTGCGGCCCCCACAAGTTATTGGGCGTTAGTGTCAATCCTAAATGCCCAAATACAGAGGGCAGTGCTGCCAACAGACCCTCTTCATTATTCCGCAGGGAAAGGGAGAGACAGAGGGAGGCAGGATCCTCTCACCCGGTCCTGTCTAGGTGTGTGTAAGCGTCCATTTGCTCCTCCAGCAGTTTCTTATTTGCTCCTCAGATCTGAACCTTTTACCTCCCCCTTCTCATCTTTCCTCTCCTCCCTCCTCTCCTCTCCTCCGCTCCCCTCCCTCGTTCGCTCCTTCCCGGGGCCCCATGCGGGAGCTGCCATAACAGGAGGTGGAATGGATTCATTTGTTCTAATGTGGTTTGGGCTACGGCGTGGCACGGCACAGCGCGACCCTCTCCCGGCACAGCCAGCCTCTCCTGGCCTCCCTCTCACTCTGTTTTCCCCTCTGCTCTCTCTGCAGTTCGTATGTTTTCAAACAGGCCAATCAACACCACTCAGCTGTGCAGCCCCCCCTCTCTCTCTCCCGCCCCCCCGCCCCAACAATAGCTACTCTTAGTGCGTCTGTAAAAGGCAGTAACCTCCCCTCCCTCTCTCTCTCTCTCTCTCTCTCTCTCTCTCTCTCTCACACACACTTTTATCTCTAATGCCACGCTCACACAACCAGGCGGTCGTTTCTTCGCCTCATTCCCTTTATTTCCTCAGGTCCTGCTCTCAGCTCTCAGCATTACGCGTTTCTTCATTTTTCCAGAGACTAGCGTCGCCATCGCATCTCTCTCTCTCTGTCTCTCTGTCTCTCTCTGTCTCTCTCTGTCTCACACTGTCTCCATTCATTTTGTTCATTGAATTATTTGGTAGACTCTTGTGCTAATCCTCTCCTCTGCTAATCCCCCCCCCCACCCTTCCTTTCGCCGTCTTTCTCTCTTAGCAAATCCCACGACAGTCATATTGGTCCCTCATTAGCATTAAATAAATCTAGACCCCCTGCAGAAATGAACCCCCAGAAATTCTCCCAGGGGGACGTGAAAAGAAAAAACAAACAAACAAACATGACTCACTTTAACTCGGGACTGATGTACAGTAATGAAAACTCTCGTTGCCTTTGTTAACAGCCCTTTTTAATGTGACAACCGCGGGCGGGCCGGGAAGTCTATGTGACACCCAACACTGCAATGCAAACAGCTGTGATGTGGGGGACAGGCGAGCTGCTCCGTTACGTCTATAAATATGGATCTTCAGCTGCGGGGAAAGGGGGGGGGGGGGCATCACACGCACAGTATGTGCCACCAGATACCCCAGGGACTAGCCCATCATTATGCCACTCAACATGCAAGATAGAAAAAGACCGTGATGTACTAAGTGAGCAGTACATCATGTAGTCCAAACACTGCCTGATCGCTGGCTCGGGGGCGTTTGCACACTATAGGCCACACATGCCTATAGTGTGTGTGTGTGTGTGTGTGTCCTGTATTGTGTGCGTGTCAGTATTTCTAAGGGCACGTGCTTGTGTGTTGCTGGGGGGGGGGGGGGGGGGGGGGGGGGGGGGGGGGGGGGGGGGGGGGGGGGGGGGGGGGGGGGGG
>JAOEHI010052576.1:0-46477 GCA_025447815.1 Percopsis transmontana | reverse complement strand
AGGAAGGACTGTACAGTGTGTGTGTGTGTGTGTGTGTGTGTGTGTGTGTGTGTGTGTGTGTGTATACGTGCAGTATGAGGGGTGGGGAACAGAGGGAAATGGAGGGAAACGGAGGTTTGCGTTGATGAAGCACATCTTAGCATTCACTTATCTGTGATGACGTGTTCAGCGGGCTGGAAAGACAGCGCTCATACTCCCCTTTGTGACCTGTGGCTCACATCATGTAAAAACATTATGTCAAGTCACGTACAGTGTATATTTGTCTGGCGCTCGTAGAGTCGAGATTTACTGGCCCAGACGGAGCCCACCAGCTGGCCCGAATCCCCGTACCTGTAGTTGAGGTACATCTGTTGGCAATGTGAGGAATAAACCAGCCAAATGGAGCTGTGTGAGTAACCCCCCCTACCTTCCACCTTGTCAACCTTAGCCCATCAATATAATGAGGTTCTTGTTTACCATATGTGTGAAATGCAGCAGGGGAATGTGACTGTGTGTGTTTTAGGAGAGGCCATGTTTATTTACTCTCTCTATTGTTTTTACTGCTACCAGACTGACCATTTGTGCTGGGAGAGAGAGAGTCTGCTGTGTGTGTGTGTGTTTTCTCTCTCAGGGCTGTTGAGAGCCATAACCTTTGGTTGCATTCCCATCCCTCTTTCTCCCGCCTCCTCTGTTTAGCCCTCTGTTGAGGGTCTTTGTTTAGTTTATGAGGGGGCTGGTCTGGGCTCAGGGTGAGTCGTGGTCCAGGCCCTCCTAACACCATCGCGGGGCGTTTCGGCCCGCTCCACTCTCTGAGGGGGAGAGGCCTGAGCCAATTAAGAGAGGGGAGAGACAGCTGCTGACCGTTTCGCTGTGGCCTGCAGTCTCCCCCCCCCACCCCCTCCACACAATATTGATCTCCCATACACCACGCAAAGCCCGAGCTAGAGAGGTTTACCCTCGCACTTTGCGAAACGATGACAAGCAAGTTACAATCTGGTCAAAAAGGGGGACAGATTACCGCCGTCTTTTCCCATCTGTCAAACGAAGCAAAATGAAGTTGGTGAATGAAATTCAAGAACATTTTATGTCATTCACTAATGTGGATCGTGGCTGTCAGCAGGCTGTGTGCGTGTAGACTCCATAATTTACTATATTACTGTCTTTTAGCTAAGCTAATATTTTGTTACCTACTACCCTATTTTATTTTTATTAACCTTTACCTTATTATTATTATTATTATTATCTTGTGTGATGCAGTTTTGTTTCTAACTGCCAATATTACTGTCAATATTATTATATTACTGTCAATTTACTTTACTTTTTTTTTTTAAATTACGTGTGATGCAGTAGTGTTTTTCTAACTGTTTGTCATGAGCACTTTTCAACACCCATAGCTTTAGTGTAGTCATGTTTGTTTTGTGTGTGTGTGTGTGTTTGTGTATAATTGAAAATGACAGCATCGTACCGGGCGTCTTCGCAGGTCCCCCGCGGGTGGCTGAGAAAGTGGCCCATAGGCAGACAGCTCGGTTGGGCAGCGCCATCAAGCTGCCGTGCCCCGTGGAGGGGGACCCTCCCCCGCTCAACATGTGGACCAAGGATGGCCGCAACATCCACAGCGGCTGGATCCGATTCCGTATGCTCCGCCTGGGCCTGAAGATAAAGGAGGTGGAGGCGGAGGATGCGGGGACCTACATCTGCAAAGCCACCAATGGTTTTGGCAGTGTGAACATCAACTACACGCTTATCGTCATCGGTACGTACAGCTAGTGTTTAGGTTGACGCTACTGGTCGTTTGTCTAGTTGATGTTAAAGGCACACGTTGTTGTATTGGAGTGGCCTGCATCCTTCTCTACTCCTCCCCCTTCATAGCTCATACGCTCACATTGTTCTGAGCCCTTTCCCACGATAGCCACACACACTTTTGCGTTTCCAACATAAATAGTGAGCTGGGGACAAAATACATGGGGTTCTGGGGGGCGCTATAACACAATTGAGGAGTGTGCTTTTAAATCCTGTGGTATCGCAAACCCGCCCGTGTAATGTGTTTTTTCGTCGGATGCCTTTGTGATCCCTGGGGCTCATATTATGTTTCATGCTCATTAAGTTCACTCTGGCATCTTGCGAATAGTAAGTCACCTGCACCGTAACACGCCGTGAGTCAGACCACGTCATCTCTCGGCAAAACGGAAACATTTCAAAGTCAGATTTGCAACACTTCAGGGCAGTCCAACACTCTTATCAAGTTGCAGATGTTAAAAGATGGGCGTCCCTCGCAGGAGGTCACACTCTGATCCAAGTGGATTTATGGCGGGGTTAGTGGCTGATCCTCTCGGTTGTCTCTCTGTTGTATCTGCTGTGGCCCCCCCCTCTCCTCCCCAACCCAAAGTCAACAGCACAGCGGGATATTGTTTCATACTCCTTCATCTCCCGTGACTCAACTGGATCAGTCGTTCTTCCCTTTCCTCGGGCTATGCTCTGTAGAAGTAGGAGGTCCGAAACAAGAAACACATTTGCCGTTTTTCTGCGGCGGTTTGCCTACAAAGCAACATGACGACCCTTTTGGAGCCAGGGTGGTGAGGATTAAGCCCACTTTGTTTGGCCTTTTTTCACAGAGCATCGCGCCTACAGTACATTTCCTCTGCTGTAGTGCGGAGCGTGATGAATGAGCGTGGTGAAGCGTGAAAGCTGTGTTTAGTCTAATTACTCTAAGATGCCTAATTAGGGGCCGAGGCTCACAGAGGGAAGTGTGGGCACAGAGGGCCTAAGAGAAGGAGCACCGACCCGGTCTCGTGGCGGCTTCTCTGGGCTCAGCCTCGCCCCGAAACAAGACCCTTAATCAGACGGATGGGGAAAACACAGGGTTCTGCTTCTACTGTGTGCTACAGAAGCTATGTCAATGAGAAGGGATTCGTTATTTTGGGATGTTTAATATGAGGCTGCGATTTAGTTGAAAGAGTTTTTTTACAGAGAATACACGCAGAAATAGAAACATCCAGCAGGCCCTAATGTAGAAGTTCACAATGCAGTTGTTGCCTGTATGATAAGAGTCAATAATGGCTGCGTCTGTAGTCACTGTTTTGCGCTGGAAATAAATTACGCTATTGTTGTATGTAAACACTTAAATAGCCAAAGCTAAATTGTCCGAATGAGTTGTGAGATAGAAAACTACTGTGTGAGTCACTAGGAAATTATTCTCTAAATCATTGTTTACCATAAGCACTGGGCAATTGGACCTAATAACCAGGTCTTATATTATTGTAAAAAATATATTATTGTAAATAAATATTGTATGGACATTAGTGACGTTTTTCTGATGAATCATCACAAACAAGCACGCCCCCTGTATAAATGACATAGTCAATTTATTCCAATGATAGATAACATCGTTCTCCCGGCCGCTCTACGGTGTGTTTATGTGACATATGATTTATCTGGCTTGGCTACCGCTGCAGCGTGACTGAGTGAGAATGAAGACTTCAGCAAACATGGCTTCAGACTGCTTGTTTTGGTGCGAGCTAGCAGGGAGATCAACTGGGAAGGTCTGCCCAACGTGTTTGTGTGTGTTGTCTTTACTCCCAGCTGGTGCTGAGGAAAAGAAATACTATTAGCAGTTCTGGTAGTTCAGAGTTTTCCCTCACAAGTATATTTCCATAGGATTTTTATCAGTAGCGTGGTTTTTTAAACTTTTTATTATTTTTATTCATCTCTATGGAGTTTTGTAGAGATTATCTGGCCAGAGTCTTCATTCTGATCTAGTTTGTTCCATTTCCTACTTGTGAGACTTGGTGAAAGCGTCTAAACAGACATGTTCTGCAGGTTTACTGAGACCAAAGACCCTCCCTGTCAGGGGGGAGGGGGAGGGGGGCTGCTGCATTCGGGGTACCGTGAAGTTTAGGGGAGTCTCACTTTCAAAACACGGACAGCACTGAAAGTCCTGGCCGGAGAACCGACAGCCAAAATGGTGCACAATTATCATGAGCAACACTTTCCATTAACCTTGAATCAGCTAATTGCCAGGCATTTTAATGCCCCGCGTAGGTAAGCCAGTGAGCCAGTGACCTAGGGGAGGTCTGCGTTTCCAAGAGAGAGCGGGAGGGAGGGAGGGGGAGGCATTTATTTGTAATGCTGTAAATGATGAGTAACTTCCAGCACAGCTCGACATACATCATGGTGGTTTACTATTAGTTTCTGGATGGCAAAATGAAAGAGAAAAGAGAACACAACCCTAGTCAGTTGTAACACTGTCCGGGGAGCAGCGGCGACGCAAAAATGGCAGCCTTTGCAGCTCAGGGCCGAAAGTGAACAACATGCTTTTTAAACATTACGGCCTGGCTCGTGCCGTGGCGGGGTGGGGGTGGGGGTGGGGGTGGGGGTGGGGGTGGGGCGGGCAGGAGAAAGACACCAAGATAAAGAGACGGAGTAAAGGAATGGAGTGGGACGGAGGGAGAGTGGAAGAGTGTGGGGTTTTTGCAGGGCGATGTTTGGGGGGTGGGGTGGGGCGGGGCAGGGCAGGGGGGGAGGGGGGGATTCCACCACGACTGGAGAGATATCCTTCCCTCCATCTGCCAGTGGACAGCCTGTCCTCCCCTGAGCTATCCCAAGAATCTGGTCAGCCAGTGCAACATGGCGCCTCCTCAATCCCCCTCAGCTGGCTGTTTGGGCCCTGTTTAGGGTGGTCTCCTGACAACTGGCCCCCATCACCTTCCAGCCATCCCACCCCGACCCCCCCACTCCCACTGACTTTCACCAGCAGTCAGTCAACAGCCACTCTGACTAGAGACAGCATCATATTGGTATTAACTGAGGATTAGCATTGGATTTAAATGTCTACACGTACGCCGATGATAGTCAGTCTTTCAGGTGTATGGCCGGCGGTGCTTTACATTTCTACATTAACTTGGAATGCCTTGTGCAACTTTTAATCTGACCCTCTCCTGGGATGTTGTTAGGTCAAACTGCCTAACAACCTGCCAGTGTGACTAATCACATGGAAGCCCACTACGTATAACTTTCTCTGGACATTAGAATGTCCCCGCTAAACATCTGGAGCTCATTGTGACCCCTAAATCATGGGGCCTTTTCCTGCAATTCAGCTGGTGCGCAAGGCCAGGGGAGCGGTTTTGGTGGCCTATTTCCTGTACTTGGATTTGTGAATGAATAGGGATAGAATGGCATCATCTGCCTACATCAGCGTACGGTAGTAAAATCAACAGAGAGCTGATTGCACTTCAAACGTATTAATAAATTGTGTGTTTACTGTATGCAAGCAGGCGTAGTCTCTGAAACTGTACCTCTGTTTACATGGGGAAAATAAAAAGGTACATTCTACTTACCTTAAGATGAGGGGATACACATTCTCTCACGTTCATCCCTATTTATTTAAACTTGTATTTTTAGCATTGTAGAAATATTAATAACAGGGCAACCTTGAGGTGTCCTCCCTTCCCCAGGCAAGGCTGGTGAGCCAGCATTGTGCGAAGACAATAGTGGCAAGCCATAGTTTGCAATGGCACAGACGCATAAAGGGTGCCATTGTTTCCAAGAATCGCCAAAAAGTAAGAAGGAAATGGATTCAAGAACCAAAAAAAAAACAAACTCCAAAATAAAACCCCGGCAGTGCGGGAACGTGTTCTGTTTGGATTGGGAGGTTCAGGAGCAGAGAGGAATGTGGAGAGCCCAAGTGAGCAACAGAGAAATATTTCTTCCAATGAAGGCTGTTTTTTAAAAGGAATGGGTTATTATAGTTGGCCAGTTAAAGCCCCTCAAATAGCCATGACATCATGGTTGGGCCTGGTGCTCCAGGGGACAGACAATGGAGGGTTTGTACCCAGAGAACCCTGGAGAGCTGTGAGGGGTTTGGGGGACTCGGAGGGCGGCAGGGCTCGGGGGTTAGAAGTCACATCTGGTCTCTTTACCTGCCCCAATTGAACAGTAAGAGGGAATCAACTGTGCCAAACTGCGTTTACAAAAACAAATTTTTGAGGTTACGCTGAACGTCATTTCAAGGCCAGGTTCAGTAGGGACAGAAATTCCATATTCACCAACTACAGTACAAAATAGCAGGAAAATAATGCAGTCACTTGGTCTGTTTGTCAAAAACCGGTCTGAATTACTTGAGTGGCATATCTAATGTGAGTTGACACACAAGTAGTATTCCTAGAAAATCTTCTGACACCCAGCTCTTCTTTGTCTGACCACTCATAACGATAACATCTGTCATTGCAGTGGGTTGCAATAAACCTAATGTAATAAGCCTGCTTTTATTAATTCACTAATGCCTAACTCTAATTTGATTTGCATCAGAAACATGATGTCAGCCACTGACATGAACTCCACAGCTGTCTCATGGAACTGGGCTTATAAAAAGTGATCATATTACTCGCAAATGCTACAGTGCTTGACCTTAGCACACCCTGCTTAGAGAATTCTATCCTATGATGCTGCTAAATTTACTACACTGCAGGGCCTGATTGGTTTTGTGTCTTTGCCATGAATGTTGTGTCAGGGACAGTGCAAAGAAATGTAAATCAATAGTACAGAATTTATTATTTATGTCTACAAAAGTATCAATATCCTCCTTGTTATTATTATAGAAATCAAGGGTTAGATTGTAAGTATGGACGTGCCGTTACTACTATAGGTCTTCACATGAAATAATTGTCTATGGAATACAGAAGGCAAACTCTGACTACAAGACTACAGCTGTTTCCATACAGTTTTACTAAGCTGTGAAAATAACAAAAGCTTTAGTTAGTCATCACCATCAGTTAAAACTTTTAAGGCCCTCGACACGCGCTAATAACCCCATCCATTTAGTACAGCTTAAAACACTGTGTTAATAATCTCATGAATAATATATATTTTGGTCAGCTCTTTAGCGTTCAACTATTTTACTTGTGTCTCAACAGACGATTCTGGCTCTGATAAGACTGGACCTGGGGCGGCAAAAGGACCGGAGTCTGAACTCGGCCTCGACGGTTTGTCAGGAAAACTAGGTAAATGTTTTTCCACATAGCACCATTGGCGCAGCTATAAGTCTAAAGTAATGTACCATTTATACTCAAAAACACCCATGTCGCATCCTCCACCCATAGTGCGCCCCCGCTTCACCCAGCCTGCGAAGATGAGAAAGAGGGTGATAGCTCGCCCCGTGGGCAGCTCGGTGCGCCTCAAGTGCGCTGCCAGTGGCAATCCGCGGCCGGACATCGTGTGGCTCAAGGACGACCGGCTGCTGACGGAGCGGGAGGTGGGCGAAGGCCGGCAGAAGAAGTGGACTCTGAGTCTGAGGAACCTGGCGCCAGAGCACAGCGGCCGGTACACCTGCAGGGTCTCCAACCACGCGGGGGAGATCAACGCCACGTACAAGGTCGACGTCATACGTAAGTACCGGAGAGTCACCAGCTAATAAATGAGGCATAATGATTGAGTGGAATCACCTGTGTGATGTCTTCTGGACATCAGTGTGGATAATCAGAACAGCCTGCGTTTACACGGCACAAGCCTAATCACTGGTCTGACTCAGGAAGAGCCTGAGTTTTCTTGGATCTACCTTCTCTTCCAAACCTCTGAGTTGGATCAAGTCTTACTCACATCGCTTCATGGATGAATGTACTGTAATCATGTATATGAGAAGCACATTGAGGAAGCAAGCTGGAGACCAGGGGGCTTGTGTTCTGGTGTTTGGGGAGGGGGGAGAAGGGAGGGAGGGGGCTCTTTAACCTAGGGACCCTGCAGCCAATCTGGAGCTGATTAAAGGCCAGCTGTCTGCCAGGCCCCTTGCTTCCCCTCCCCATGAGAAATGTGTGCAGCGCAACCAGGAGCAGAGAGAGGAGGAAACTAATCACATACTTCTTGTGTTACATGTGGCATTTCACCCTCTCTGTCCATTACGAGTTAGAAGCCCGAGGCTGATAACAGAATGGACAGTTAAGGCCTGTTCTATGCACAGCAGGACTGGCATGTGAAACATCTTGTCTGCGTTGAACGTCTGCTTGTGTTTTTGTTTTTTTGTTTCCCCGCTCCGTGTCGGCGCAGAGAGGACGAACTCCAAGCCCATTTTGACGGGCACGCACCCGGTCAACACCACGGTGGACTACGGGGGCACCACGTCGTTCCAGTGCAAGGTGAGGAGCGACGTGAAGCCCGTCATCCAGTGGCTGAAGCGCGTGGAGACCAACGAGGAAAGCCGCTACAACTCCACCATCGAGGTGGGCGACCACCATTTCGTGGTGCTGCCCACGGGGGAGGTGTGGTCCCGCCCCGACGGCTCCTACCTCAACAAGCTGCTCATCACCCGCGCCAAGGAGGAGGATTCTGGCATGTACATCTGTTTGGGTGCCAACACCATGGGCTACAGCTTCCGCAGTGCCTTCCTCACCGTGCTACCAGGTGAGCCCTGTGAAACATCGCCCTGTGGTTTTACGCCCCCACACAGGAGGCGATAATATGAATGTACTTTCTAGTGGTAGAGAAGCTTTTTACAAAGGTTTGTTTCATTGGCTTTTTTTTTTGTCAGATCAAGGTCAGTACCAAACCAGAATGCTTTCACTCACTATTAAGGAGGGAATAAATAAACCGGAAAAACAATCAAAAATTTTTCATTTCGGCCGTTTTGGGCCTTCTTGGTTGTGTTTTTCTCCTGAATGGCTGAGTATACTGTAATTGGTTTGGAAGTTGTGAGAGCAATACGCAAAGTTTAAATGTTTAATTTGTTTCTTTTAACCTTTCGTGTTTCCGACCAACTCTTCTTTTGCAGACACCAAGCCTCCTCTCACGCCCATCTTCGCGCCGGCCTCCAACTCGCTCCCCTGGCCCGTAATTATCGGCATCCCTGCCGGCATGGTGTTTATCTTCGGCACAGTGCTGCTGTGGTTCTGCCAGAGCAAGAAGCACTGCTCTCCTCCGAGTGCCCCGGGCGCCGCCCAGGCCCTGCAAGGCGCCCACCGGTTGCCCTACCGAGAGCGAGACAGGGGCTGTGCGGCCCCCTCCTCCACATCCTCCAGCCCAGAGAAAGACTGCATGACATCCATAAACTATGAGGAGTACCTAGCCCAGCAACAGCTCCTCCTCAGCCAGGGGGGGCCAGCCCTTCCCACCAAAATCTACCCCAAAATATACACTGACATTCACACACACACTCACTCCCACGTGGATGGGAAAGTACACCAGCATCAACACATTCATTTTCAGTGTTAGCCCAATTGCCAAATATTCCTCTTCTGACAAACTGCCCCAGTATATGGCAGAGTCTATGTGAGCTGTGGACCGAGCCGGACATGAACTGTTTTCGGTGAGATTGGCCTGGCATTGCTTCTGGAACTGGCAGCGAATGTATGCCAAATTCTTCCTTCCAAGCCGGACATTGTTGGGCGTGTGCGCACGCAGTGCCTCGTGATGAACACATCAGCGGTCAGTGATACCTGCCAAGTTTGGTGCTTTTTTAACCTGTCAAATGTTCACACCACTAAAATTCCATTAAAGGAAGGCAACACTGGGAGAGAGCAGATGTATGTGTTCTCTTTAACTGTACAGCCGTACTATGGAGGGATTAGCCACATTATTTACAATTTTAAGTTTTCCATAATTTTTTTTGCAGTACATCCATCGTACCGTAAATGACACTTCTATAGGGTTCTGTGGTTTTTATCCTCTCAGCGGTTAGTATTTTTAAAATAACACAAAAATAACTGCTATATTATCCCTGTTGTTTTGCAGCGTTACCTTCCTTTAATTCGTCTTGTGCACTTAGTAGAAAAAAAGACAAGTGGTGCATGTGTGGTTGAAGTTGTAGTTATTCAGGCTGAGATAATGTTTATCTGTCCGTTTTCCTGTTTGCCCAGTTATGCTTGCGGGGAAGGTGAAAAATATGGGTCTGTTTAACCCTTCGCTTCAACAGCTTGAACAGCAGAGGTTGTGTTTCCAGGCCATGTCTATAAATATGGTACTGAAGATTTACAAAAGGGCTGGTTTTATGCTCCTACTCAGGTAGTCCTTTGGTTTGTTGGTGTTGCATAACGTTTGAAATGCACATACATTTAAACGCTTACCACTGCCTCTTCTCTTAACCGTCTCAATCCCAGATTTTTTTGCTCTATTGATAGTCACTCAATATAGCCGTCGAAGCTACTTAAATTAAGACTGGTAAGGTTAAGATGTGTGAAGACCTTGCCTAAGACTGCAAGGGATGGTAGAGTTATATTTGCACGTTATCTGTGTAATTAGTCTTCATTGTCACCCATACTGTTTAGGTTCCCACCACTAGTCAATAGCATGCTGAACTAAATATTTCCCAGTACCTTTATCAGTGATAAGAAAATATTTTGGACTGCAAACCTATCCAACAACTTACAAAGCTGTTGTCATTGTATCCAAATTAAGTGAGTGATATTTAATTTATTTTGTTATAAAAATGTATCAAATGTTTATTTTTCAGAGTAAGGCATTTTACATATCTATGTTTATCAAAGTATTCTGTAGTTGTGTATAGTTTGAGTACATTGTCACCCAGTTTAATCACATTTAGTTTATGCAAATGGTGTATGTATTGTAGGTATTGTTTTATGTATTTGACAATCTTGTATACTGTATTCTCTTAAAAGGTTCAACATTTAAATCATCTTATGTTTGGTGATTTAGCAGTTTGATTAAATCACCTGAAACTGCTTAAGCTCTGTCCTCTCTTATGCAAGCACATACATTTGAGCGTTGAGGTTCCCTCAATATTGTTCAAAAGGTTTCAGTCTCTACGTGCTGATCAAGGTCAATGTGATGGTTTTAGTGACTTGAAGGTAAATCAGGGGGCACGTGAAATGGAAATCTTTATTTGATAATTATGAAAACATTACATACTTCACATAATTTCTATATAAATACGCCTATAAAGAAATCACCGAAATGTCAGTGTTCCTGAAGCCATCACAGTTGACATACTTCTAGACAGATATAGGGGTACTCTGCTTGGAAGATGCCAAAGACGTTTGAGAACTATTGTTCTTGTTAGATAAAGGCTATTGGCCTTTATTGGCCCTAAGCCCCAATGCCAGCAGGTCACTTTTCGTTCTCAGACACGCTGAGAAGAGCCTAGTTGACTGGTCCACAGAGGGCAGCCTACAGAACAAACGGATACGGCACAGAGGCCTCTTACAGTTTAGATGAGTGATGCCTCCTGCAAGAATAAACCTAGTCACTAGCATCTGTCCCCATTTAAAAAAGTAAATCAAACCTCTGCTCCTATCTCCCCACACTACCACCTCATTCAGCCCCAGAGCTAGAATTTCCTTTCACCGTTTAGGAAGTGCATTGTCCCGCTCAGGGAGTGATGTGACAGGACCCTGTGATTGCTCAGGAAAGAAGGGGAGCATTGTCTCCAGGCAGGTCTTGTTTTGTTGTAAGCATTGCAGGATGAGCTTTGGTTCCAGAAAGATAGAGCATAAGGATATGTTGAGTTCTTCATAGGTTTAGTAAATGTGTAGAGAACATTAAATTATCTGTATACATTGCAGTTTCCATTTGTAATATGATTTAAATATGCAATTGAAAAGTTAAAAGTTGGGAAAAAGTAGTAAATAGTACCCCCTTGTGGTGATCAAGGGGGTAAACCATGCGGAGATGGAAAAATGCTTACAACGATTGATTTTTGGATCACCTTTATTATCTATACAGTGTTAGGACATGGACAAAAGACAAACATTCTGAAAAACATGTAGATTAGGACTGACAGGGTAGACAGGTTACTGAAGTGCAAGATCTTAAATCAGAAGCAGCCGTATCTATTTACAAAGTACAGATTTTCATCTTTAAAATATTCTGGGTGACATCAATAACGACATACAGAAGAGAAAAATAACCAACTGTTGTACCTATCCCTTCTGGACTTTAGCAATAAGTTCATCACAAAGCTTGGTAAGTTCTTCAGCCTCTTTTACCTGGGAAGAAAGAGAGGCAGATTACTTGCATGTTTACACTGTATATGGCCTCACTCTGCCCAAAGAAAGAACATCATATATTTGAAAGCATGAAATCATGCCATTATACTAGGTCTTACATACCATTAATATTCCTCTGGGCTACTGCCAAATAATAATAAAAAAAAAAATGTCCTACTACAGCCTCGTCTACTTCACAACACTGCTTACTTTCTGGTTGAGGTTCTTTTCCAGAGACTGCACTTTGAACTGCTCCAGACGCAGCTGGGCCTCGAGCGCCGACGCCTCAGATGTGAGCTTGGACCGCACCTCGGCAATCTCTTCGTTCGCTCTGAGGACAAAAATGTGTCGAACTGTATCACAGACATCAGGTCTCACACAGTTTATAAAAATAAAATACCACGTACGCATGGAGCTTCTTACCGGGTGATTTTCTCTTGTGCGTGAGCCTTTAGCGCCCGATAGCGCTCCTCCTCCCTTTTGTTCCTGGCCAAGTACTCCTGAGCACATTTCTTCAGGGTCTCTTCATTCTGAAGCAGGTAGAGGAACCAGTCAGTCAGAACCATGCCACATTGAAAATATAAAAAAAGCGGGACACATATATATTGTGGTTAATAGTGACCTTTTTATAGCCTTCAATGACGACCTTGTACTTCTCCAGTCTTTTGAAAAGCTCAGAGAAAGACCTCTCCATGCCATTGAGGTCAGTGGATACTTGCTCCTTCTCCTGCAGGACCTCGATGAGCTTTACCTGTGCGGCTTGCTTCTCCTTCTCTTTGTCAGCTGGTGGAGACATATGATTTAATTCACTTGTGCTGGTGTGCCATGGCAAACATTTTGTATTTGTATGAACTCACCCAATAGCTTTTCAATTGTGAGCTCGAACTCCGAAATCAGTTTCCTGCAGAAAACAAAATAAAGTGAACAACTTCAAATAGGATTCCTAGAGCCCATTATGTCATTAGTGCGTGGCTTACCTAATTTCTTGACCCTCCTCATGTAGTTTGTCATACTTTGCATTCAACTGGTCTTCTTTTTCTTTTGACTATGAAAGACGTAGATTACAACATGTACAGTAATTCTTTTTAGTTCATGAAGACCAATACTTTTGGTTTAAGCAACATTTGACCATGAGTAACACCTACCTCTGCCTGAACCTTGGCAATGGCTTCATCCATGTCTTTCTGACTGTATTTAAGAACATCAATAATAGCATCTTCTGTGTTTGCTGGCTGGGGGAAAGAAGGGGCCAGATCATCCAGCATTGGAGGATTCTGGCTGAAAGGAGCTACCAGCTAGATATAAAGAATATTTAGCTCAGGGTCATTCAGCAACTTTGAGGTTGTCAGATCTCAGTGAATTAAAGGAAAAGCAATAACTTACTGGAGGTCCAGCAATATCAAGTAGTTTAAAATACTCCTTTTCTGGTTTGTTAACATGCTGTTTCTCTGCCATCTGCGTAGCGTCCAAACTACCGAGGGGTGAAAATAAATATAAAAGTCAATGTAGGGATAGATATGCCTAGCAAGCAGCAAGTACACAATGATGGCAGCAATTCAACGTAGTGAGTCTGTGATGTCTGGAGCATACCGTGAGGCAAAGGTAGACAGGTGAGGAAGGTGGTTATGTACAGCCATGCCGGCGGACTTTTTGGGGCTCTCTCTCAGCAGGGGGTCAAACTTAAGATACAGAGACTGTTTCCTCAATGCAGATTCCTTGAACTGACACAAAAGGTCTTTTAGTTTTATAATACCATTATTTGAAATAACTAAAATTAAAAAATTAAAAACAAAATACTCACACTACTGCACCCAAATTGCTCCAGATAATCAATTTGTCCATCAAAGTCATCAGCCACGACTAAGGAAAAGGATAACATTGGATCAGAATTTAAAAAAATAAAATAGGGAAGAGGTCAGTCGAACTATTATGCAAATGAAGCATGACATGTGCGATCGGCTGCCTTACATGTGGCTCCAGGAACAAACTCTTCAGTGGCGTCTAATTGGACACACTGGGACTTCTGTTGCTGCTCACTCACTTCAGAAAAATCAGGAGGGCTCAACACACGCTGTTCACTTTCTGGCTGACATTCCAAGTCATGACCAGAGACCGTCTTAGGCTCCTCCTGGCAAACCTCATTCTACAATGACAAGGTGTATTGTGAGGGCAACTTACACACACACCTCTTTAAATATTATGACAATAGATGAAATATGCATTTTTATCATCTTACAGTAGAAGGGCTGGAATCTGTCTTTGCAGGACTATCTCCAGCACTGCTAAAAGTGAAATGCAAATACATTTGAAATGAAACCAGATTTTAACAGTTGTATGTAATCTGACACAGGCCTGCCAAATGTTAGCATACCATGTTGGGAGTACAGATTCATTCTCTACAGACATGGGCTCAGGGTTGGTCATCTCCTTGATCTCTTGGAGTGGAGTAGGTGCCTTGCCTGCAGGACTGAACTCAATGCCACAACTTGAAGATGTGTTCACAGTTGAATTGGAGCCAAAGGGATTGAAGTTGGGGTCATCAAACTTCTCAAAGTCAAACGAGTAGGAGGCTTTAGGAACAGCAACAACATCATCATCATGGGTCTTGGCTGGAGATTGTTTTGGTGGTGCAGATTCCTTTTCGTGTACTGGATTTTTCTGTGTCGATTTCAGGCCAGGTGGCCTTTTGCCAAGCATCCTGGGTGGTGGCTTACGCTTCACCTCAGCTCCATCATCAAAATTAAACTCAAGTCTGACGGGGCCCTCCTTGAGAGGGGAAACGACAGGCTGGGGCATGGATTCAACATTCATGGGCTTAGTGGCATCACTGGAAATAGGTGCGACCGTAGCTATGGGCTTAATCTCAGGCTCCACAGGTGCCTTCTGAATTGCCAGAGGTATGTCTACAGTATTTTCAGGTTGTATTTGCTCAAATCCAGAAGCCTCAATAGGTTGGTCATTATGCATTACATTTTTCCTGACCACTGGAGAATTCTGAAACTTGGAGCCTCCGGTTTGGAAAGGGTTGATGGAGTCAAGGTTGTCATAATCCAGGTTGTAGGCTCCTTTAAGTGAAAGAGGAGCATCCTCCAATGAAAAACTGGCAGAAGCTCCATCGTGATTGGTGCTCAGAGACATGGCAGCAGGTGGTTCTTCATCAGGTAGAACAGTGAAAACATTTTCTACTTCTTCAACAGCTGGGTGTTTCATCACGGTGACCACACTGCTATCTGTAGAGGTGTCAGCCAGTGAATTGTTTACAGAGGCATGGAATGAAAGAGTCTCATCCAGCACAGGTTCTGTTTGGGTAAGGTCTTCTGGCATATCCTTAGGTTGGCTGCGCGCAGGCTCATTTTGTCCAGTAGAAAGGTCTTTTACAGCAGGTCTTAGTGGCGAGAGCACAATCTTATTTGACCCCTGAAATGGATTGATGGCGTCAATGTTGTCCAAATCTAATTGATAGCCACCTTTGCTTTGTATGGGCATTTCATCATCAGGGTAAGATGACTGATCTGTGGAAAAAAATAAAATGAATGAAAAAATAAAATAATCGAGTGTATTTCTAAAGAAAATAAATAAAAACTCTGAAATCTTTTATGATTTACCCATTTTTTGTCCATTAAAGGACTGGCTTTCCTGAGGTAGTGTACTGTAAAGACAGAGGAGGCAAATCAGTTTCAATGGTGCTGGATGAAAACATTGTTGAAAAATCCAAATTCTCACGAGTAACTGCAGGAATGGCTACATAAATCTAAGAATCGCTAAACTGTTAGGTTAAAAAAGGTTTTCGCCTGACAGAAGTGGTTTACATAGCGATTCGTACTTTGTATTTTCCAACTGTAAGGTCTCCATTGCTTTTGTACATTCGTCCAGGATTGTCATTTTGTCAGACTTTGTGGGAGATTGGGGGAGAATTCTTCTGGTTACCGGGTCCCTTATTGGAGTCTGAAAGCAAACCTATTGGGGAGGGGAAAAAAAATAAAAAATAATGCATAGAGCCCAATAAATTATGTAAAATCTTTTTATGGAAATATTCCTGACCATCAGGAAAATGTCATGCCATAGTCTACAAATAGCCCAATAGGAACAAACAAAACCAACCAGGCAAACCTCTATTACAATCATATTCATATGAAGGGATGAATAATGGAGCAAGGAATGGTATCCGAATAAGCATAATTTGCATGCCTTTCAAAGATGGAAGAGAACCATAAGTTTAAAAACAGTCTCCATGCAAACAGTTTGTAGACTTCAACAACTGTCAGAAGCCTGAATAGTTTGTGGCCATTTTAGCAATAGACATTTCAATAGATCTGTCAACTAAACATGAATTGACTAAATCATAAGCTAAAAATGAATCAAGCTTAATCATAATTAATTGATTTAATGTACCTTTGAACTCTTTGCCACAGTCTTGCTAGGGAGGTTCTCTGTTTGACGCAAAATCGAGGGCCTTCCTGTTGGCTGTTCCAGGGCAAAGATGTCATCACTTGAACTGCTGATCTTTCCTCCAGGGCAGACCCCATGATTTTCATCATTCATGGCCACCACACTCATTCTATACGGATAGACACAACAGACGTCAAGGGCTTGAGCATCATGTTCATGTGAACAGCTGTGCTTACTGATAAGACACCAATGGCCATGTGACCATCACAATATTTCTAATGTGTGATCTAATGAGTCAGTCCTACTGTGTCTAAAGACAGTGTAGTGTTTGTGTCTGGCCCTTCTGTCCTAGAAAAAAATGCTACTACTGCCGCCACGTCAGTATTCTTTACTGTGCATGTTCTCTAAATTAGTTCAACAAGATCTCTGAATTATAGATGACATGGGTTACATTTACAGTATTTAGCAGACGCTTTTATCCAAAGTGACACACAATTAGTACGTTTGTCAATAGCTGAATAACGTTAGGTCATACACCAGTTTTCAACAGCAGCATGTCATCACGGCTAACTTAGCTATACATTTTACAACATAACGTTACATACCTGTAAACATATCCTTTAATCCTCAAATAATTGCCAACAGCCTCGTGTTATTGTTGGCAACACAAAATATCTTATTAAACAAACGCGTGGCATTTTACAGGCCCATTCGATATTTGTACCCAGTAGGTAACGTTACAAGTCACAAACGGGGCATTATATAACGTTATAATTAATTGCACCGTTTTTAGGCCACAGCGACTTAACGTTACTCTGACTCGCACCATAATAGAGAACACTAGACAGTTTTTGTTAATGGATTGTAGGAGAAAAAATCCTGTACATATTCCAAACAGACAACAGAACAGTGACTGATTTGTAGGATTTGAACGTTAATAAGGTAAAGTAACATGTATCAAACTTTGACCAGCAAGGTGACGTTGTGTTTTCGGAAACTTGATATTGAAATAAATTCACAATTTATTAACTTGTAACAGTTTCTTGAATCTATTAAGTAGTTAACAGTATCGCAAAATACCACCTACCTCAAAACAGCAGCTGTATTATTTAGATTAAGCGAATACCTCTCTCTTCTAAGCAAACAGCTCCGCACATATGAACGGTTTTGAAATTGAAATCCCACCGCCTGTAACGTGTGGATTTCGAATTTAAAAGACTTGAAACGCACCAATAAAATCACCAGAAAAACTCAAAGAAAATAGCATCTATCCAATAGCGTTACAGAGCGGATATGACAAAACAGAAGTAGATATGCTAATGTTGGGCAACATAAAAGTGAAATACATTTCCAACCAATTGTATTGTTTCTGCATTGTTATGTACTAGTTCTATAAAATCCAGTAGTTACGGTCAAATATTTCAGACAAAATTAAATGAACAGGCATTTATTGGTTAGCATTACATACTGGTACACTGCGCAAGTGCGACATTCATATTCACAAGACAGTGAGTGAAAGGGAGCTGTGATTGAGTGGAAACCATATTTATACGGTCTATGGTGGAAACGGGACAGAGACATACAGACAGTAGTTATTATTATTATTATTATTATTATTATTATTATAATTATAATACTATTAGTTTAAACCAACAGGTGTCAGTAACAGACTCTAAGCAGAGTACAGAAACCCCGCCCACCATCAACCGTGCCCGCCAATTTCGAAGAATTGACGTAAACAGTGTCTTCGTGATGAGCGGTGCTGAGTCTACATTTATCGACATGTCAGAGATTTAACTTTCCTGAAACGGAATATCTGTTTAATGTCGATATGAATGCGAATGGAAAAGGTACATAATTATTTACTAATACTAATGATAGTATGTTAAGCGTACAACATAGCAAGCTGGCATGTAACGTTAGTTTCTATAGTTGTGGTTACAGTGCCACGTTAGCATTCAGTAAATATAGCCTTAAAATGTTCCTAGAAATTATCATTTTGAACACAACTCTATTCCAACATTTTCCCGGCACAGCTGTGTCGTCTAATTTTTGATAGTTACCCTTTAATACTTACAGATACACACAGTGCTGTTAGCTAATACATTACAACTGCGGTTAGCTTATAAGCTATCTGGACAATGTTTTGTTAGTATGATGAAACACTACTTCTCTTGGCAGGATATGGCGATTCAACGCTGCCAGTTGCTGCCAGGTAACAGTTACAAACATGTTTATCCTGTTTCTACAAGATAAAATAAATGACGGTATCGGCATAGACGATTATAAAGCTATCGTTTACTATCGTTTACAATCGTTTACAATGCAAGAAGCATGCACATGCATGCTTCTTGCATTCTTGCAATTGCATGCAAGCATGCAATTGTTTCCCACCACATACAGTATGTCATGTTACTTTTCAATCTCGTTTCAGGTGAGATTCTTATATTTCCTGGATTTACATAAACTGTGATCTTAGCCTGTTGTGATAGTACACCTTGACCTGAGATAAATCCTCTTCGGTCTTTTTGTTTTGACCTTGTGACAGTGGTGACAGTGATTCCATCAAAGTGTTTGTGCGGGTACGACCTCTGACCCAGGGCACTGGATTGACAACAGATGGAGATCAGAGTCTGTGCCTCACCGTCACCTCACCCAACACAATCCGTCTGCATGCCAAACCAGAACCAAGGACCTTTATTTATGATCACGTTGCAGACATGGAAACATCTCAGGTTGGTGCAATATGACCACCTGCCCAACAGCATATTGTATGCGTTTATAGCCAGACAAACGTAAACTAAGAGGCTGTAGGGGAATGTGTGTCAACGATATGAACCTGTAAACCTTACTGTTCTCTGCATAGGACTCTGTATTCTCCAGTGTGGCCAAGAATATTGTGGAGTCCTGCGTGAATGGATACAATGGTACAATTTTTGCATAGTAAGTGAAGTTTGAATTCCATATACACTATATTGTATTCTTGTTTTTGTGATGCAAATAAATTCATATAATTTCATTGTATCATGCTGTTTTTGTTTGCAGTGGACAGACAGGCTCTGGAAAAACATTTACCATGCTAGGTGTGAAATATTTTATCTAAAAAAATTTTTTAATGTTCAAAATCTAGTTATAAAATATCATGAACTGACATTGTATTCTCTTTTCAGGCCCATCTGACTCTGATAACTTTACTGATGAACTGCGGGGTGTTATTCCTCGAAGTTTTGAGTACCTGTTTTTTCTCATCAACAGAGAGGTGGAAAGGGTAAGCAGAGTGAATGGAGGGCCAGATATTGATATTGCCATAGTTCAAAACCAATAATGCAAAGAAAAAAATAATTTAGGTTAGTCAATGTCTTTGTTGGTGCTTTCCCCATCCCCTCACAAGTCGGACAAGTCCAAGAGCTTCCTGTGCAAGTGTTCCTTCATCGAGATCTACAATGAGCAGATCTACGATCTTCTGGATAGTGCCTCAGCGAGCCTCTTCCTCAGGGAGAACATCAAGAAGGGCGTGTTTGTGGAAGGAGCTGTGGAGAAGTTTGTCACCTCAGCTGCTGAAGCTTACCAGGTCGGAACAAACAGGATTTGTAACACGGTTTCAGGGTTTTGGTGAAATGCAATCTGATTTGGTAGAACTCTGCTAAGTTCCAGTCAAAATCACTGAATCTCATACAGCCACAAAAGGATGTATGTTTTTTTGGTATTATCTCTCATACACACATTTATGTTGAAGCTGTTATTTGCGTTTTCCTCTCAGGTGCTGTCCATGGGCTGGCTTAATCGGAGAGTAGCCTCCACATCAATGAACAGGGAGTCCTCAAGGTCTCATGCTGTGTTCACAATGGCCCTGGAGTCCAAGGAGTCCGTACATGAAGTGGTGAACATTAAAATGTCTCAGCTCAACTTGGTGGATCTGGCAGGGTCTGAGAGGCAGAGAGACACTCACACAGAGGGATCTAGACTCAAGGTGAGGCTCCAACTGAGAGTGAACACCCCATGAAGCCGAGGCGTTGCCTTTTATTTTTTTATTTTTGTATTGCAATTGTTGACACCTGTTATGTATGTTGTCCTCTAGGAAGCCAGCAGCATCAACCGCTCCCTCATGTGCCTGGGTCAGGTGATCATGGCCCTGGTGGATGTGTCCAATGGGAAGAACCGACACATCTGCTACAGAGATTCTAAACTTACCTTCTTCCTCAGAGTAAGTTTTGCTTCAGTCATTTTAAATAGGTTTTAGTGTTATTAAGCATAACCACAACAATTGATTTTGATGGAATCTCTTTATTTTTGTATTTTTCCTATTATAAAAACTGGGATGTATGGCCTTCACAATTATTCAATTAAAAAAATGTTTTACATTCACTGTACCATTTCTATTTTCAGGACTCTCTTGGAGGAAATGCCAAGACATATATAATAGCCAATGTGCACCCTGGCTCAAAGTGCTTTGGAGAGACACTGTCCACCTTGCAGTTTGCACAGAGGGCAAAGTTGATCAAGAATAAGGTACCCTTTTATAGTGCGATGCTAGTGGATTATGAGCTTTATTAGATGAACTGTATGTGATTTGGTTTCACGCCCAGAGCACTTCATTAGCTCATCCCTATCTAACCCCTCTGTTTAATCAGGCCATTATCAATGAGGACACACAGGGAAATGTGAGGCAGTTGCAGGCAGAGGTGAAGAAGCTGAAGGAACAGCTTGCCCAGGCTTTATCCTGTCAGGCACACCTGGTGGACAGTGGCAGAGATGTGGCGCCAGGAGGACCCCAGCCCTCAATATGTACGAGAGCATAACGCTGAGGTTTATTCTTAAAAAAGATAATAGTCCGATTTAAAGTCCATACTTTTGTATGTGTATGATTTAACACGGAGTGCTCAAAATCAAAGTTAATAAAGTTTCAATTATTACGTAAGTACATAGTACTAAGTATGCAAGTATGTGAAGTCACAAAGGTTTTTGTTTACATTTCTTTACATTCTGTCTCTTTACATTCTGTCTTTATGATGGGCTATGTTAAGCTATTGTGTAAGTTCACGTAACTATCATGACTATCTGTTTCTATTGTGTATCACATCAAGTCAGTATGGTAATGTTTCTCACCAGCTCCATCCACAGATGTCTCATACATGGCCAAGTTTATGGTAGCTGTTCGTCTATGGAAGAAGTGTGAAGACGAGAAAGGGGTATAGTTTATATATAAATGACTTTTTTGGGACATAGTACAAACAGACAATGAAATAGTTTCCTAGTACAAGGCTACTAAGCAGAATGTTGTCTGTGCACTCAGATTCTACTGCAGAAGGTGGCTCAGCTGGAGGAGGCCTGGGCTCAGAAGGACAAGTTCTTCCACTCCAGCCGCATGATTGTAAAGTTTCGGGAGGACCATATCTCACGCCTGGAGAAGAAGCTGAAGCCAGGGCAGTCCTCGCTGTCCGATGAGGAGGGTCAAGCGCAGGTGGACCAACTCAAGGAAGAGATTAGGATCCTGAGGGATCAGGTACAATCTCAGATGTCTTTATGAACACACTTTCTTATTTTTAAATTGTAGACACAAGGTAGTGTATAGTTCGGATATGTCACTGATATATATTTTTTGGGAGATTTAAATAACCTATGATGGAAAGCGCCTACTGAATTACAATAGCTACATATCCTAGCTACATAGTTATAGCTACATAGCCATATATGATTCCACTGTCCATATTTCCTCTAACATCCAAACTATCTCTGTATAGGTCATTTTTTCCCCCACATTGTGATTCATTCAGTTATATATTTATTTTCATTCTGCACACATTGGCTGCTTAGCTGGAGCATAACCCAAAGATGACCTGGTATGCAGCAGAAAACTGCAGCTTGAGAGAAGAGAACAACAAGCTTCGCTCCCTGGAATCTGTGAAGAAGGCAGAGGAAGTCACCAGCGAAGTTGCTGCCGAGCTGGAAGAATCCTTTAAGAGGGCTTTGGAGACAGAAAAGCCTGTGGATGGTAAAACCTTCTATTACTATAAGAAACTTGAAGTGAAGGGGAGGCACACCAAATGAGTCCAGTATACAGAATGTGACCACTACATGTAATTATTCCCAGGTTGCAACACTGCCCAGCCTACCTTGTCAACCCCTGTGAGTACAGAGTATGTCTCAGCCATTTCCTCTGAGAGGCTGAAGGCTCAGCTTCTGCAAAAACAGTTGGAGCTCACAGCCACCACCCAGGCCTTCGAGGAGTACAAGGAGGTCACCAAGTAAGGACTGTTTAATAAGAAGGAAATAAACATGGCCTCAAACACAGCTGAAAGCCAAGAGGGTTGATGTCCAAACCATAAACATTGTCCAAACTTGTATTGTTCAAGGGGGAGAATATGCTAAAGGTAAATGTGCAAAGGAATTTCAGTGTAAATTGTTATACCCTCTTCTCAATGTCAGCCAGATCTAAAGAGAACACATTCTAAACATGCACTAGTGGCAGTCAAAAAAGTGATGAACTATTTGGACACAATGTGCCTCAGATGGTCTTTTTTTTTTAATGGGACATGGTACATTGATTTGCCCTAACTCCATATATCATGGCAGTACCACATAGTTAGTTTTAATGTAAAAGATCAAACAAAAGAACAAATGTTATTTGTTTGTTGAAAGTGAATATCTTGCACACATTGATTGCATTAAGTGCAACAGTTTTATTTCTTGCTTTGGGAGACTGTTAATGCAAAGCTTGCATTCTTGTGTTTTAGGGTGGATTTGTTTGAGAGTCGTAAATAAAAGAAGCCGTTTTTAGATGCACTGCTTTTTTTTTTTTATAGGCTTATTAAGTGTGTCATGCAAAGCTTATGCATTTTGGGTGGTTCTGTGTTCTAGGAAACAGATTTCTGAGCTGGAGTCAGAGAAAAGATACCTTGAAAAGTCCAACCGGTATTTGGAAAACATTTTGGAGGCCACAAATGCTTACAAGAAGCAGGAGGTATCTCAGCTGAACAGAATCCATGTTGAAACAATCAAGGTGAGATGAAGTTTAGACTTGTTTTTATGAAATACACCCATTTCAAACCTCAATTTTTTGCAGAGTTACTTCATACTGTAAATAAGCATTACTATTTTGCGTCATTTGATCTTTAAATATTCAGATTAAATAATCAAATTTAAAAAATTTTTTTTATCACATTTCTTCTCTTTCTATAATTTGAAAACCTACATACAAAATACTGACTGTAATTATATTTTATTCCAGATTCTTACCACACCAACCAAAGCTTATAACTTGAGATCTCAGTTGATGCCTCTCTCCAGCCCGGACCACTTGAATGGCGAGCTGGAAGGGGAGGACGACATCCGCATTGAGCAGCCTCCTCTAGAGATGACAGAGTTGGCCTGCGAGGCCCTCACTCTGGAACTCCAACAAGTGCAGGTACGGCTGGGTGAAGCATGCTCACATTCCAGGATGCCTATTCTTGAAGGGAAAGGATCAATCCCAAACTCTTCTTCTTCCAGGAGCAAGCTGATCATGTCCAGACTCGGCTGCACGAGGAGGAACTGAAGAGCAGCAGGCTGCTGCAGCAGGTTGCTAAACTTGAGGAGAAGATAGCATTGATGTCACAAGAATCTGACCGAAAGGAAGAGGTGGGGTTCCTTTTATTTCTGGGATTAAGAAAGAGATTAAGAAAAATGATAGGTATACGCCTCAACTCACTGTTTATCTTTTGAAACTCAACTGTGTACGTGGCTGTAAGTGCAGGGGTAGAAAACAGTGTCGGTGCCTATTAGAGCTGTGGGGGGAGGGAGTAGAGAGGAGTGGCAGCCACTCACCACTCAGGTATGTGAGTGGCATGGGAGTTTCAAGTAACACCTGTTTCATCAGGGTCAATCCAAGGGCCACTTTAAGCATGTATCACATTTTAACTTTTGTGTCCAATGCAGCAACTTTGTACAGAGCGAGCTAGCTGGAGCAAAGAGCAGCTCTCTCTGCAGGAGACCATTGCCAACCTGCGGCAGTCTCTACAATCAGAACACCAGGAGAGGGGCGGTAAGGTCCCGGCTCTCCCTTGGGCGTCGGTCACTCCTATTGCTGTATGTCCGTTCCACACAGAGTCTTTGTACTCTCTTATATGCCGTGGACTTACTCCTCCCTCCCAACAGTTCTGAAGAGTGAGATCCGGGACCTTCGCCTGGTGCTGCAGTCATCTGACAAGGAGCTGGCTGAAGTGAAGAAGCAGCTGATGGCGGTGCAGGGTGAGCACCAGAGGGAGATGAGCCAGCTCTCCAGCAGTATGATCAGCACACAGCTCCAGCTAGACAAAGTCCAGTACGTATGGCCTCAGTGCTTCCATGTACGCTCATGTCAGCTACGGGTTTTCAGCTGTTCACAGGCCCCCTGCATGGGGGTGATGAAGGCCCTGGGTTCTTTGACATAGTCTACAATTACTATATACAATATGAAACGATGGGGATAAGTAAGGTAAAAGCATATGGAAGGAAGGGTTTCTCATTGGAAAAACGAGTGTTCTGGGCCTTTCTCAATGCATATTTGACACACAGTTGTAACTTGGAATTCATGCAACATCTGTTCCATCCGGTCCCAGGTTGGAGTGGGAGCAGCTTCTGGAGCAACATGGGACTCTCCAGGACTCCTACGACCAGCTGCAGGCAGAGGCCAAGTTTGAGACTGACCAGGCCCGACAGCAGCTGCATGACCGGCAACAGGAGATCTCTGCTCTGCAGGCCCAGATTATGGTTAGTGAGCTCAGCCGTTAAACATGTATTGTTTGTTTTGTTTTGTTTTTTTTATTTCATTTTTTAAAATTTCTTTTTTTGAATCCAGAGCACTTGATATTTTATTGTGGCCGTGTTTTGTCATTATTGCAGGAATTGAGAAACTGTCTGCAAACAGAGAAAGAACACACAAGCACGTTGACCTCCCAGCTAAGAGAAAACAGTGAAAGTACATCAAAGTGAGTTTAGCACAATAGTATACTCTACTCTTATATCTGTCCTCTTATGAGGGGACTACAGACTGTAAGTGTTGTTTACATGCTATTAATAGTGTGACTGTTCTTGGTGTGGACCCTCAGGGAACTAGTCCAGACTATAGAGCAGAACTCGCTGCTAAGAAAACAAGTGTCTGATCTCAGAGCACAGAATCAGCTTCAGGTCAGTCAAAAGCACAATCTGTATGTGTACACCGCTACAGTATCTAATGGGGAAATTAATTTCTTCTTTTATTTCTAAGGCTTCTAACCTTGCAAATGTGCAACAACATCTGGTCACTGCCAATGAAACTATGAATTGCCTGGAGCAGAAAACTGAACAGGACAAGGTAAGCCTCAGTTTGTCAATTCCCTTTCTTTTTAATTGCAGTGTACTGTACACTGCAGTCGTACTACAGACCTGTGTTGTTTGACAGGGCGTTTTGCTGGATCTGATGAACCAAACCAGAGAGCTCCGTAGCCAGCTTGGCCAGAGGGACCAGGATCTTGTCCTTCTGTCCAGAGACATTAAGGACATCACGGTACTCTTTGTTTTCTCACAGATTCAATTTGATAGTTTTGCATTCACTTCGTGAAATGCTGGCACTCTTGGCTAAAATTAGAAATTTGCATTTCTTATTTATTCTTAAAGGAACACTCCTTGATTGCGTTTATAGAGCCTCCAGAACCCAAATGTTCGGCCCCAGCTCGCTTTTTATGGTTGAAACACAAATGTGTACTGATGTGTGGATTGTTGTGGGGGTGTTAATGTTGTAAACTTATGAGAGCTATAGCGGGGGGAGTAGAGAGGGGAATGAGGTACTCGTTTGCGGAAGGGACATGCGCTTTGCAGTTTCAAACCAAAATAATGTGTTTGTAACGCTGGTTTCAACCCACAGGGCAATTCCACACATCAAGGAGCTTTAGTAGCCTTTTAACATTGTTTATAGTTAACAACCCTGGGTTAAAACTACTGCTGATAATGTGTTGTGGTCTTTGTTCTGCCAGGCTAAGTACAATGCTACCTGCTGTGAAAGGGAGGAGCTCAAAGAACAGAGCTCCAGAATGCAGATGGAGCTTCAGGACCTGAGGGAAGCCACGGACAGGAAGGTGGCATCCAGCCAGATCGAGGTAACAATGCTCAGAGCAGATGTTTCTGAGCTGCGAGTGGCAATTGCACCCATTTGTCCTTCACAATCTTTTCAGCTTCTCTTATGGCAGGCGTGATTATTAATGGAAACACTAAAAAGGCCATCGACACACACTGCCGACGTGTACTTCCAATATGCTAAACCCATGAAATTGCAAGCATAAATATTTGTTTTAAATGTAAATTTATTATCGATAAATTGTCACCTCAACCAACATTTCTGTAGACTTGAGATCCATTTGTGTTCATCTTCAGGTTGAGGTGTTGCAAGAGGAGATGGTCTATGCTGCTGAGCAGGTAGAGAGACTCACAAAGGTGTTGGATGAGCAGAACAGTCTGCTTCAAACGTCCCAGGAGCAAACAGCCCAGAAGGAGGCCACAATCCAGGCTCTCGAGCAGAAGGTGTGTTTTTGATCCCCTGTACACAGAACTACTTTGGTTAGGTGAATCAAATCAAAGCTTCTACTAATGAAACTGTTATTTTGCACCAGCTGAAGAAGCAAGAGGAAGCAATTGAAAAAGCTATCAGAAATGCAAATGGTTCAAATCTGCTTCTGGAGTTAACTGCCACTCCTAAATCATTACCTCGGGTAAATAAACTTGTCCTCATAATCAAAACAAAAAGTTTCCTAGCTCGCACTAGTACATTTTTTTTTTAATACTAGTGTGTTCTATCTCTATAGATATAACAGTACATTTTAATTTAATTATAATTTAATGATAACTTAATAATTACCTAACTCTATTCCCGAAGACGCCTTGCACCCCAAGGATCTTCAGCACAGACCTGACGCAGGTTCTGGAGAGCCAGGAGAGGGAGCTGGAGACTCGTCGCTCCTCCATGATGAGCATGGAGATTCTCCTGGCTGAGCTCAATGCTGAGAGGACCGCTAAGAATGAGGAGATCCACAGGCTCAAGGTACAATTCCTTCATCATGTCCATTACAGTGGATGCAGTTCTACCGCTTGAGTTTTTGTTTTTCTTTGCAAAATGTGCAAGTTTAATATTTGACATTGTAAGATACACGCTAATCTGTAGATATACACAGTGAACAGAAAGGTGGAGGTTTAGGGCCTGTGTCCACCAAATGTGTTTTTTTTTCCACTGGCAGGTAACTTTAGTTAACTTTAGAAAGGTTAGGTAAAACTATGGAAAGAAATCGCTTGATCTTCAATGACTGAGTTGTCAGTGACAGCCAGGATCAGTTTCTCCTGCGTCATTGTTTACAGTGTTGATATCGTATGTCCCACCTCCTCCTCGATTTTTAATTGGCCGACAAGAGAGAAGTGACATTGACGAAACCGCTGTTCCAAAAGTTGTAATGTTTTCAACTGAAAGCGCTGGGAGTGGAGTTGAGCGCTGTCAACGCTGAACTCCATAGGATTTGTATAGAAAATAGACGCTGCCAGCCCAAAAATGCATTTGGTGGACACAGGCCCTTAGAGTGTTGCTTTTGCTGGCTAGTGGTGGGCTTACATTACGGATTTTAATATGGATGTTCTGTTGTTGCTGTCCTCAGACCCAGCTGAGTGAGAAAGAGATAGTACGAATGGAGATCCATGCACTGCTAGACCAGTACACTAGGCAGAACCAGCTGGAAAAGATGGAAAACTCAAATGGGTTAAGTTCATTACAGTCATTTTGTTGCCAAGTAATCATCACCATCAGGATGTCTTGGTGAAATGAAAGCTAATTTTCTGTTTCTGCAGGGAGGCGTTGAATGAGGTCATTAAACAGTCAATGCTTAGAGAGCTGCAGGAAGAGAAAGCTGAGACGGTGTGTTCATCTAACTTTATTTTTCCTTACAAAGAGTATCTCTTTTTATATTGCATTCCTTATTTGTACTCCTGTCATTAACAGAGCACAATGAGGCAGAGGCTCTCTGAAGTGCAAAAAAGGTAAGAATGTGTTTTAAGTTGTTGAGTCAAGCGGAATAATCACATTTCTGTTTCCTGTTATTTTGATCCTTCACTGTGGAGCGATGTTTGACAGGGATCATTAAACATGTCCTAATTGTTTGTGTGGATTAGACTGCAGGACCACGAGTCAATGTTGGCCCAGTCCCAGACTTGTGTTCAGGAGCTGACCACTGAGTTGAGGAATCGCTGCCTGGAGCTAAGAGACCTGAGTTCTAAGAAGTACGAACAGGAGATGTTACTGCAGGTGAGAAACCGGCTCTTTTAAATAGGAATTTGTTTAATCTTAAAATTAGATTAATTGGTTGATCATCCATCCATCATCGGTACGAGTTTCAACCAAGCTTAACTAAGTATTTAAATCTGTTTTGTGTTTTCAGATGAGAAATGCTCTGATATGCCTTATCTAAATATCTAAAGTGAGAATATTGAGTAGCTATTTAGTTTTTGGATATGTATGTGACATTCATACAATTATTTGAAATTACAGAAAAACTGGGTGTACAGAATGTGAGCTTCACAGGAACAATACAACTATACAGGGTGGGATGGTTTTTAAACACCCTCCCAACAATAAGTTGACCCTAATGGACCGTGATACCATTTCTGTGTCACAGGAGATTGAGCTCCTCCGCAAGCAGGTAAATCATCTGTCAGAGGAGAATGGTAAACTTGTCGGTCATAAGAACCACAAACAGAAGATTGAATATCTGGTGAAGCTGAAAAAGGAGAACACCAAACTTCTTGAGGTAACCAATATTTCCTCTCCATTCAGATTTTGCAAGCTTCACATTCTGTTTTGCTTTGCTTTACTCAGTCTGAAACCTTTCAATATAAAACCATTGGCTAATCAGTTCACTCCCGGCTGAGTTGAGTAGTTCAGTTGGACAGCAAGAATTGCCTGTGCTCGAAAATCATAACCATGCTAATAACGTCCGACACCTATTGGCACCACCAACTAGTAGCAGCTTTCTTTAAGGTTTTAAGACAGAAGAGACAGAAGCAGAGCAAATTAGGATCTCCTAAAATTGGGATGGTATCACTAGACTAGCATACTTCCGCTGTGGTGATAATAGTGTTATTTAAGCATGTTAATGATTACATTTTTATTTTTTTCTTCAAGGACAATGAAAAGCTGCGAGCTGAAATTAACTTGAATCGAGACATGTAGTTTACTGGACAGCTTGACTGGAGGACTTTTTTTTTTGTTTTAATTGGGTGACTGCTTTAATCATAAACATGACCAGGTAAAGCCAGTAACATTTTTAAGATGTTTTATTTTTTTAAAGGTCTGTATAATTTTGAATGGGTTGTCTTATTTGACAGTTTTTAACAAGCTGCATACCTTGTGTAGCCTTTTCATTGTCTGGAAAACTGCAGACTGCTCTGACAAGGCAGCTATCAATACTGAGAGGTCTGACAGAATGAAAAAACGTTCGTTCTGATCACATGGTGAAATATCAACAATGCTGAATAAATGTTGATGTGAAAACTGTAAATTAAATATGTTTTTAGGGGTTTACAATGTTCATTTCCATCAATGTAGTCTTTTTTTTTTTTTTTTTGCATCTCGAAAAGCATTTTTACTTTCTCTTTCTTTAATTAACTATATACTGTGAAACACTACATGTTTTAATATCAAATAAATCTGTTTTTATATAATATTGTATTGCCTGCTCAATTACGTTACTTTGCCACGGTGTCATTGCCAATTGAATATTCAAGCCGCTAGGGGGTGACGTGTAAAATGTTCTTCTCAATAGTGTTTCAGTCTAACAGCTTTTTGCCGCATGACAGTAATTGGCCATTTTCAATTACGCGAAAACCGGTGAAAATGAAGAAAGCTATTACAGCAGAGCAGATAGCTGAGTGGTTTACATTAGGTACACAGTTTGCCAACATAAGAATCACTGATGAAGCGACAAAAGAAACGCTAAAGGAGCCAAAAGGGGAGATAAGGTACGTCAACATGTTAACTTAAATGAAAGCATTTGCCAATAGTTAGCATGAATGGCCCTCGTGTTGCCAGCAAGCTAGCCAGCTGGTCGAAGTCTTTAGAGGCCACTCGGGTATAAACAGGATTTTACTAAAGTGGGTTTCCGTTGCCTCAGACTTTCTAACAGGTGTATACTGGAGGAATTTGAAACGTGTACTTTCCCCACACGGTGTGCCACTACATTTTTAAATGGCAAGTTTAATTATTTCGATGGAGTCAATGTTCCATTTTCATTTTCGGACAGAATATGAACAGGAAGCCTGTTTGGCTTCTACACTTGCATGACAGCCAGCAAGAGGACGAATCTAATAAATAGCTGTTTACTACAAACAAACTTTACTACAAGCATTAGGAATAAGTATATCATCTTTAAAAAACACGTAACATGCTTCACTCTTGCATAAAACGGACATGAGTAGGGAGGTGTCTGCCCAGTCCTTCACTGACAGGACGGTTAAAATACATCTTGTATGAACACAATAAAAATATGGACCATAATTATATACCACCACAGACATGCGAGTCTCATCCCCTCTCAAAGAGTAGTGCTGTAGACTCCTAAAGGCCTGGGAGGGGCTGGACAGTAATAAGGAAGGTCCCAGGCCCCTTGGGCGGTGAACGAACTGGGGCACCTCATGGCACGGTCAATGTATCCGGAAATGGTAGGTATCTCCTCCCTCAGGTGTTCCACTCTGTTGTGCACGTTTGGCGTTATGAAGCCCTGTTTCATTTGGTAGATGTTTGTCCAGGCCTCCATTGGCCAAAGCCGTGGAGGCTGTGCTGAGCGCTTCTCTTTCGCGAGTTCCTCTGTGTATAAGAAGTCGCAGAGCACCTGTTTAAAAACGTACACCAATTCCCAGGGCAGGATGTTGTTAGTTGCAAGCACCTCACGGAACCTCAAAGAGAAAAATACATTCAATAATTAGTTAGTAAAAATGGGAATGCTGAGTCTTGCATCAATGCAGTTCTAATATTGAGTGTTGTTTTTTTGTAAGACATTAATACAAGTGGCTAAATTTGTTATGCATTATACTCCAGACCATGGTACAGAGTGTACCAAACACCTGGAAAGCACAGCGGCTGCGTGGACGGCCGGGATCTGCCCGCACAGGCACTCGAGCTGGTGGAGCTCGGACGTGGGGATAAGGGTGCGTAACCTGGGGTACTTAGGGAAGTGATGAAACCCCAGAGTGCCGTGGGCCAATGTGTAGTCTCTCTCCAGCTCCCGAGCCAGGCGGTCGCGTTCCTCCACATGCCACAGGAGCTCTCTGATCAACATGCGGCCGGGCGACGCCCCCCCGGGGGGCTTTAGAGGTGCCTGCTCGCCAGACACTTGCAACCACTTCTTCAAACCAAATAAGGACATGGCAGACAGCACAGGGAGTCCTGGATAGAGGAATTATTCATGGTGTTATGTATACACTGAGGTCGTGACTTGCCTCCAGTGCTTTCTCATAAATGTTGTCCTCATTCTGCATTTCCATTTAAAAAAAATAAAAATAAAAAAAATTAAACACTTCTATATATATTTTTTGGATGAACTGCTGATTTATATAGTGAAGGCTAAGAAAGGTAATGAATCTGTACTTCAGCCCCCCCCCCCCCCAACAACCTTCCTCATTCCCCACTATCTGACCTGTGCTCTCCGTTATGATAGGTGTCATGATTGCCTTTACCTCTATTCCCACTCAGCTGAGGAGACTGTCCCCAGGTGTGTGTACGTGACCCTTTTCCACAGGGTGATGGGTTTTAACACAACTAACACCTGCGCTAAGGAAAGATTACACAGTCTGAAGGGTCGGAGGTCAGCCTCACTAAAGGCAAGGCTGCAGGCCCAATGTATTTCTGGCGGCATGCTACAGCACTGAGGAAAAATGCTACAGAACTTCAGAACTATATTAAATACAAACTGGTAATGGAGTAATGTCTCTATCTTCCAGTGTGTTTAATAGAGCAGTTCACAGCACAAATGTGAAAACATTCTTTACTAAATTAAAAATAAAGGTTTGTACTTACAGCAACAGCACTACAGAAGCTTTTGAATTTGTCAGCTGGCCGGGGGAAATGAGCTTCTCACAGGGCACGACCTCTTACTCCTCGGCTCCCTGGGTCACGTCTTGTGAACTGGATTCCTAAATTCGTTGACGACATCCTCCGTCCTCATAAGTGACGTTAGCAATGCTCCACTGTCTTACTAGTAGGGAGCTCTCTTCTCGCCTGCGCGGCTTGCCCTCCTCATCCCTCCCGCTGCTCCTCGGTCATGCGGAGTGTTTCTAGGAGAGGTAGTCACACGCTGCTCTGCGACTAACAACTGTCACCTCTGCTTTGCTTTCAACCCAGCTCTCCTCTGTGCTGCTTTGTTGTTAGGTCAGCTGCTTTGTCGCCTGCATGGAATGTGTGGAGAGAGAGAGAGGAAGCCTGATGAGTGCATGTGTGCGCCCATGAGCACTGTGTGTGTGTGTGTGTGTGTGTGTGTGTGTGTTTGTTTGAACTCTTGGCTCTGCCAGTGTGTTTGCTTGCTGAGTCCTTCCCTCACTAAGAGTGAGGCTGAGACAGTGAGGAATGACATCGGTGCTGCAGCACTCCTGGCCTGAGTGGCCCAGGACCAAGGAGAGGGGACAAGAGGAGGACGATAGAATAGCAGCAGAACTCTATTAAACAACTCAGAGCAATGTTTTGGGGGATGCTAAATAGGGGAAAAGGCATTTGCTGGCTGGTTGAGCACAAGAGCTCTTGACAAAGGCAGGCTACTTGCATATTACCCCTATCACTTGCTCATGGTGACAAATGACAACGTTACCCGTTGGCTAACCCTCCTTCTAAACATGCCTAAGCTGAGTCACTGTCAAACTGAATTCTTCTTAGTATTTGCTGCTGTGGAAAAATGCCTTTGGTTGGGCTGATTTTTTTTATATAAGCTGAAAGAGGAAATGCTAGGTTTTCATTTGTCTTTTTGTAATTATAAATCTGCATTATGCAATTGGGAAATAATAGCTGCTGGCTCATGAATCATAATCAGTTATAATCCTCATTATGGAGCTTTAATTGTAACAGTTGCCCAGTTTAATTTTTATTTTCTTCCAGTTCATCAAAAGAACCTGCTTATCTGGGCAGCCCACCAACTGACGACCATGATGGAGTGAAGACCAAAAGTTCAGAGCGCTTAGCCAGTAAGATTTGTTGTTTCTTGTTGTTTGTTCTAAATGTCACACAGCAATCAGAAATAGCATAAATTAGTATATAAATAATAGAAAAAAATGTTTGTTTTTTTTAAGTGGGTGATCTCCATGTTACGAACCACTAATATACAGAACCTAGAATTTTTAATACATGTTCAATTCCCACTTTTCAGATGCCCCTCCTCCTCTGTTGGCCCGCTATGAGTACCCCAGCTTGCCCATAACCAAAAACAGACAAGAGGTAGAAATGGAACCACGTGCATCTGACCTCACAGAGTGCATGTGCAATCTCCTTTGGGTCCTTCTGTTACTTAGGTGGTGTCAGGGTAATTTTACCGAGATGGACATCAGCTCCTCAGGTCTTACTGCACTCAAGGTTTTACTGTGTGCTTTGGATGAGTGTGACATAATGCGATAGTGCCATCAGGACAACAGTGAACTCTAAATTCACCTTTACAGAAGTCTGTTGATAAATAGCGGAGTTTACTTTAGATGCAATTTACGTTGCATTTTAGCACAAGGCATCTGTATTGATGAATTGTGATGGTGAATAGCACTATTTTCGAGACCGACCTGGACTTCTTGACCATAATGATTTTTGATTGGCAAAGGAGCAAATTCATTTGTATTATGAATATCATTTTCCCTTTCGTTATTTGTATTTTTCACGGTATGTTATGGTAAAAAATTTTACTTTACGTTGTGTAGTTTACTTTTAATTTCCTGTGTGTGTGTGTGTGTGTGTGTGTGTTTATGTGCAATTTCAGCTTATTTCTCTTATAGAGAATAATTCTGTAGTGATCATTCGTGGAGCCACAGGCAGTGGAAAGACCACACAGCTGCCCCAGTTCATCCTGGACCACTATAACGAGAAAAACGCTCCGTGCAACATCGTGGTCACCCAGCCGCGCAAAATTGGGGCCACCAGCATTGCCCGATGGATTGCAACAGAGCGCAGGTGTACCCTGGGTAGTCTGGTGGGATATCAGGTTGGTGAATGGCTTAAAGATTGGTCAGTATTCATATAAGAATACTGGGACCTGCAAAAGTCTCCACGATCAAATTGTCATTGTTGTCGCCTTTTTAAAACAAAAACGTAAAGACTAAAGAACTTGTCACTTGACTAACAGTGCACTGACTGAACATTGAACCTCACGGGATTCACCCCAGATGATTCTGTACCAAAAGCACACTTGATTCTCTCACATTTCTAGAAGTGTGTGCGTGGATGCTCAGTCTGACATTTCTATTTGTGTCTGGCTCTGCTGTGGAACACTGTCTCCAATCCTGCCTGTCTGCTCCCCTGTTTCTGCAAACTATACTGACACTAGCCGAAGATGACACTGAAGTGCGACCACAGTTACCGAGAGAGATGCACTGGGAGTTAGTGGAACCGACCGCCAGCACAGAGCGCATGCACTGTTTGGCATACCCCTCAAATGTGGTGGGGCCTTTTGCTGCCCACTCCCCCTGGCTCAGGGCGCTAAGGCTGTCCTATTATTTATATGTCATTTTGGTGTGCCCCCCAATGTTCCCTCCCAATGTCCGGCATCACTGAATGTGGTTACGGCTTCAGGACAGAGCTGCACAAGCAGTCCCACTATCTAGTGCAGCTTACATTATCCTCGCTCTCACTGACCTTCCCCTCTTTTTTCCCATTGCAATTAGCGCAGCTGCTTTTTTTTCTTTTACCTTTCCATTTGCCCCAAGGGGAGTGAGTGGAATAGATGTTCACATCTCTCCCCAGCCCTGCCTCCCTCACTGGGGCTCTTGCTCTTTTCTCTCTGGGTGTGTGAGCGTTGTGGAGGCACTTGGTGTGCTCACAGTTGTGTAGGAAGGATGATATTTCCTCAGGGGCGGGTCACGTGTATTCTCTCCGAGATGGACTTCTGAGTCACGTTGGTACGGTAGTTAGGACATGGCAACTGACATCATTGGCATGAACTTATGACTAAACCTAGGCTGGATTAAGCATCCTGCAACCTTTCAGTACCCACTTATTTTTTGTGTGGAAAATCTAAATTTGTGTTATGCAATAGATAAATGGATGATTTTATTTAGAATATTTTGTAAATAAAAAATGTCAATGCTTTATGTGCATACCCTTTTATAACGGGAGTTGCAACTGTATTCAGAGTTACTCTTCACATTCCACAAGGGGTATTAAGGTAATTTGCCTTCACCTGACATGAGTTTGTAGTGTGATTGTAGTATGTGTACAGTTGTGATATCCACTGTGTGGGTCCGAGGTGTATGTGATTGAGCACCACAGATCATCTGTTTCAGGTTGGTCTGGAGAAGATGGCCACCGAGCACACCCGACTCATCTACATGACTACCGGGGTGCTGCTGCAGAAGCTGGTGGGAGCCAAGACTCTCACCATGTTCTCCCACATCTTCATAGACGAGGTACATTAGCCACATAAACGCACAGCCACTCCAGTGAACTCCTTTGTTACTTGGTGTGTTTCCGCTAACCAGTAGTTACGCGCTGGTTGGTGAGAAGCCATGGTCAAGCCGCCGTTCACGACAACAGAGGTTGTGTATGCACTACGAGTGCCATAAATGCTGTTGATGTCATGCTATTGGTATGTATTAAAAGTAGTATCAATGTAAAATGTTAAATCCTTGCATACTACACACAGCATACTTGCCAGACCCCGTCAAAAAAGAAGCTTGCTTTCTTGTTTTCTTTTAAATTTGTTTTTGAATGCTATGGTGGAAAACAAGAAATCCATCAGTATATCCAAAAGTAGAATTTCTTTCAATGATGCAATGCATTGTGGGAGAGTTTCGGTTATGTAGGGTGCAGTGAATGCACACATTCACTATTATCCATTACAGATGCTGATGTTGTTGTTTGCATACTACAATATCCCATACTCAAATTGCACACGACTAGTATGTAGTCTAACCCTGCGCCCTGTCCCAGGTTCATGAGCGGACGGAGGAGATGGACTTCCTCCTGCTCGTTCTGAGAATGCTCCTTCGTTCCAACTCCCGCTACGTAAAGGTACGCTATAGACCCACGCCTTGGTCTCTCTGTGAGGGCACTGCCCACGTAACAGCTTGTGTCATCTCCTCAGATCATCCTCATGTCGGCCACCATAAACTGCAAAGAGTTTGCGGAGTACTTTGCCACGCCGGTCCATCGCCAGATGATCCCGGCTTATGTGTTTGAAGTGGAGGGGAGGCCTTTTGCCATTGATGAATTTTATCTGGATGACCTTGAAAGTGTGCTTCCCTACAGGGTATGGGCAACATAAACTCTTTCTGATGATGTTGTTGTTGTTGCTCTGTGAAAAAGCTGAATTTGTGTGTGTGTGTGTGTACATTTGCTAGGTTAAGCAACAAAATGCAGAGGATCCCCACATCTCTGTGGAGATGTATAATTTAGCTGTCAGTCTCATTCAGAGCTTCGATGAGATGGAGGCTAAAGACCAAAGGTAAAGGCGCTCTTCACCTCCACTTCAGCATCTACTAAATATCCAAACTTTCACCTGAACAATAAAAGACACACTATTTTTCCCTGTACAGCAAGACTGATAATGACAGTAGCCTGGTTCTGCCAGTAAGAGGCAGTGTGCTGGTTTTCCTCCCTGGTTTAAGAGAGATTAGCTACATGCACGAGGCCTTGGCTCAGCTAGCTCGTAAAAGGTGTGTGTTTTGTTTGTTCCTGAGGCACCTGCTTCATTGAGGTATCTAAAACAGATGTGATGGCTGTTTACAAAGACCTCTGTGACAGAGTATCTCATAGACAATGTGCTGCTACTCTCAGATTGCAGGTGTATCCTCTTCACTCTGCTGTAACCCTGGAAGAACAGAATGGTGTGTTTCTGGTTCCTGTCCCTGGATACAGAAAGGTAACGCTCCCTTTTCTATTTTGTCCCACAACATGTAAACAGCATGTCTTTGGCACCCAGCGGGGTGAACGATTGTGTTTTCTCCTCAGATCATTCTCTCCACCAACATCGCCGAGAGCTCTGTGACCGTCCCTGACGTCAAATATGGTACCAGTTTACACTATATGTACTTTGTCCTGTCGATTTTGCTCATGTGCCGCAGGGCTGCGTCACGCCTGGTAAAAGCCCTGCTCTTTTCACAGTGATTGACTTCTGCCTGGCCCGACATTTGGTCTGCGACCCAGAAACCAACTACCAATCCCTTCGCCTCACCTGGGCATCCAAGACCAACTGCAACCAGCGCATGGGTACTGAAGTGTCTTTACCCCTCAGACCAAAGTTGGAACAGGGATGCAACACGTGTCTGTTGCCATCATCTCTTCCACATTGTCTGTTTCAGGCAGGGCAGGGCGTGTGTCTAAGGGCTACTGTTACCGGCTCATCACCAAGGAGTTCTGGAAGAATGAGATCCCCGAATATATGATCCCTGAGATGCTGGTAAGTGTTTACCAACTGAAACCCTAAAAGTTGTACGGTTGTATACGCTCAAGAGGTGGTTTACTGCACAGGTTTTTGTGGAAAAACCAGTACATGTCCACTGGATATGTACTGTAGTATGTACTACAGTACATATCGTATGTGGCATACAATATATAATGTATTTCTGTATACAGTCTGGTATTTAATCCCCTAAGCACATTAAGGGGCCATGTAAAGTAGACCCCATGCGTTACCTGCTGTTTTCCCCCTGTCCTCAGCTCGCCCCGTTGGCCTGCATCATGCTGAAGGTGAAGCTGCTGGATATGGGGGACCCGCGTGCCCTACTCTCCACCGCCCTGTCGCCGCCCAACCTGAGTGACATAGTGAGGACCGTGCTCCAACTCAAAGAGGTCCTGGAATACTGCAGACTCCTTAGTGTTCATAGTAAAGCACAGTGGCATTGGCGATATCTTGCTGCTAATACTCTTAAAGTGGTACCGTGTAATGTCTAGTATTATCACATGATTTAATTATTTTAAAACCTTCTGCTTTTGGACACTTATCATGTCATGCATACATGCATCTCGTCTGAGTAGAATTAGGTGTGATTGTTGTAAGGAGGAGTTGTCATTCACACACGGTGGTGGTGTTCTAGCTCTGTAGTAGTAGTATCCCACAAAGTTAGTTTTACACATACACACACCCTGTGAAAGGCTCCAGGTGCTTGGCTGGCCGGCTGAGCTGACCAACCAGCTGTGTCACATCGCATTAGACATGCAGACC
The DNA here is from genome assembly GCA_025447815.1 of Percopsis transmontana. Classification (NCBI taxonomy): domain Eukaryota; kingdom Metazoa; phylum Chordata; class Actinopteri; order Percopsiformes; family Percopsidae; genus Percopsis; species Percopsis transmontana. The sequence goes on along the minus strand of JAOEHI010052576.1, from coordinate 7,818 downwards.
TGCAGCACTGTGTCAGAAGCACTGTGTCAGCTGCTGTTGGCACATGCAGGGTCAGGGAATTAGGACACCGTTTTTATTTTTTTAATTATGTCTCCATAAATTACTGCCATGGAATGAATTTACAAAAACAATACAGCGACCCACCCTTTTACCCTGAACGTTTTAAGTTGTGGACCTACATTGATAAGCTTACAGTTTTCAGTATCACTTTAAAGACTACATAGAAAACATGGTTTTATTCTACTATAGAGCAGTGGATCTGGACCCACAAAAATCATGTGATAATACTGGACATTACACGGTACCACATGATTTTTGAGTTGGGGTGGGAGGTCGAAGATGATGTCACAATTTTGAGAACTTTTGAAAATTATTTTTAATCTAGATTTAGGAATGAGTTTTTCAGTGGTTTTCTTGTTTGAGGGCGGTTTGGGCATTATGGTGTACATAGTGGCGCTATAACACTATAGAGGTGTGTGTCGTCGTGCAGATAGGGGCGCTGTCTGCCAAAAATGACGGCACGGGTCACAATGAGGACGGAGAGCTGACCTTCCTGGGCCGGGTGTTGGCTCATCTCCCCGTGGATCTGCACCTGGGGAAGATGGTTGTGCTCGGCCATGTCTTCGGCTGTCTCGACGACTGCCTCATCGTAGGTCAGTCGAGGGGCGCTGCCACCTCTGGACCCCCTCTTTTTGGGGGCCATGTCTGTGGGTTGTAGTGTCTTTGACTAGGAAGCTATAATGACACTTGAACTTTTTGTCATCTCTCCTAGCTGCTTCACTCTCTCTAAACTGTTTCTTTGCCATGCCATCCATGCAAATGCTGGCTGGCTACAGGTGAGTGACACCTGCTAAATAAATGGCCTCATAACGTTGACTGTCACGTTGAGGACTTAAAAATATGCATATAAGTGATGATTTATTTTGTTTTATCCGTTGTAAAACCCTGTTGGACAATAAATAATGGAAAATACCAGGTTCCATTGGCTCCCCCTACTGTCCTGATATGGCATAGCATTGGTTGTCCTATTGAATAAAAATGTGTTTTAAATTTAATCATCCAATATTTACAATTTCAGGAGCAAGCTGACCTTTGCCAATGGAACCCCCAGTGATTCCATTGCCTTTTTGAATGCATTTAAGGTAATACATTTAACGTCAACTGCCTATTTAACAGCAGCTACATATACAGTACATTTGCTGCTGCTGTTTACAAATCCCTGTTGTTTGCTATTGATAGGCATGGCACTCATCCAAAAAGATAGGACAGCTAAGGCACCCAAAGGTGGGCAAACCTACATTTACACATGAGCTCACTATAAATGCACTGCTAATGTTAGCTATAATGATCAATACCTCCCCTTGAGGTTGTCTTACTGTGGATGGTCTGTTGGTACTCAAAGAATCAAACTTTTTTTTACAGCAGTAAGGCTTTGCTTATGTTTCTCCCTTTTCTTAGGATGAGCAGAACTGGGGAAAAGAGAACTTCATTCAGATCAAGAGAATCAGAGAGGTATGGAGACCTGCATCATGTTCACATAAAACTGTGACACAGAAGTTCTTGACCATATTATGTATATGTAGCATTCTAGTTGTCTACCTAATATCACCTCGGAAAAAAATATTTAAATACAGAAGTAAGTGTAGACAATTTTTTTGTAATATTGTCTCTCGCTCTAATTATAAAATGAATGGAGCAGAAAGTTTTAGCCTAAACTAAATATATTTAGGAAAAATACCCTGTTCCATCTTTCATATCTAAATAAGCTAATATTTTGCAGGTTAGACCAGTAGTTCTCAACTAGTCTAACCTCAGGACCCACGACCCAAAAAATGTTTCATTTCCCAACCATTCAAATTTATTTTAAAAAAAAAAAATCCAAAAATTCCACAATGTCTGTATACACCTACGCATCTTTGAAAATAAAAGCTCACTATCAGAAGTTCAGTAAACTAAAAACAATAATAATCATTTGAGAATTTTATTTTAATCAAATTTTACGATCTTTAATACAATGGGCATATATTTCTGTGTTGTTTATGGTTGTTAATATTTCTACACTTTATGGTATTATATCACAAGGAGTGGTTCATTGCTTGCAAACCACTGGGTCAGAAGTCGGTGTTGTGTGGCCATAGGTCTTTTTACTGTAACTAAATCTCAGGTAGCAGAGCTCTATGAGGACCTGAAGAAGCGTGTGTGCCAGTTCAACATGCATGTGGCTCCTAACCCGCAGTCCCAGGACTACACCAGCTTCCACAGGCAGAAGTTCATCCTGCAGGTTAGAAATTCACACAGGGTAGGCAGTTTTAGAAGGCAGTCGTCTTCATTTTCTTTGAAAGTGGAGTGTTTGACGAATATTTTTGTCACAATTTTCACTGAGGGCACATTAATAATTAGTTTCACTAAAACCTAAAAGCTCTCATATATATTTTACATTTACAGCATTTAGCAGACGCTTTTATCCAAAGCGATTACAATTAGTAAATTTGTCAACAAATGTAAAATATATTTAGCGTCCAGACGGATCGTGAAAAATCGTGAAAAATCTCACCAACGATCACCAGACATTTTTTAACAAGGCAGGTAATTTGTGAATTATTTTCTACGGATGATACTGCAAATATGCAAAGAAATGTACGTGAAATCACAAAGTGGTACTATTTCTCTGAAGTTCACCTTGATTCAGTCATATTTAATTGCTGTGTATTAACCGCAATGTTTCATGCTTACATTCATGTGTGATGTGGCATGTCTCACATAGGTGGTCATTGCTGGCGCCTACTACCCCAACTATTTTGTCCAGGGTGAAATCGATAAACAGATGGCCTCCAGAGACTTGAGTGGCCATGACCCGAAATCAACAGTGATGGTAGGATATTTAACAGTTATAGTTACATTTCTTTCAAAACCAGTTTTACTTTTTTTTTTGTTGTGATACAGTTAATACAGTTGCCCTGTATTAATGACTGACAGGGTTGTTTTTATGAACTGAATGATGATAAAGTAGCAGTTTCTCAATCCAACTGTGTGCTTACTCCCAGGTGAGGAACCTTCCTCCATACAGTTTTCTTTACTACAAGCAGCTGCAGTCTCTGTTTCGCCAGTGTGGCCAGGTCAAAACCATCTCCTTTGATGGCTCAAGGTGAATAAGCCTGAACACCTCTTCTATCTAAAACTCTTGGCAAACTGAAAAAATTAAACCTGCATCTTTTTATTTTTTTGTTCTCAAATAAATAAAATGTGTATACTATAAACAAGGAAATCCATCCATCCTCAATTCAGCAGACTTTGGATAGGCTGTTAGAAAGCTCAGTTGGTCTGTTTCAGAAGTTTGTCTATAAGACACATAGCGGACCATGAATGTAGTTCACACTGGTACTGGTTTTCAATGTAGGTTTTGTGCTATTTTTTCTTCATTCTGACGCATTAACAAACAAGTGACTGTTTAATGTGTGTGTCTGTGTCCTTAGAGCATATGTGGAGTTCTACAGAACCTCCCAAGGCTCTGGGGTGTTGCCTGAGGTGGCCTTGGCCCTGCTGGCAGGCTTTCAGAATCATCCCCTGAACCTGCTCTGTTTCCCCAGTGAAAGGGTGGAACTCTGCGCAGCGGGTAGAATCACATCCCACATGAGATACTCAAGGTAGGCAACAAGTGTTTTCCAAAAGACACAATCTGCACTCTGTTGGTCCGAATGCCCCCGCATTCATTTTAAAGCTTCCCCCATCATGTTTGTCCCTTCAGGGAACGGTGTTTAAAGAGTGGACCACAGGCTCAACTCCTCAGTACCCTTACACTGAACCTAAATATAAACTGACATGCTAGCACTTTGTATGACTCTTCACAGCAATCTAACACCCTCAGATAGAGAGTGATATAACATTGGCATGGAACTGTTACCACACACAAACTGCCAATATTATTCCATTTCCCACAATAGTGCCCCTTAGCTAAACTTGTAAAGCTGTTGGCATGTTTTCAAGACTCCTTTAGCCTACTTAAATCACATATCTCAGCAAGAAGCCAATGGATTAAAAAAAGCCATTTAGCAGGTGTTTTTCTCTGATGAACTGAACAAATTCATTGATAAACATTTCACAACATAATTCATATTGTCATTTGTTTTCATTTTTAGTGAAGGACACTGTTAATAATGTGTGTGCACTAGAAGACAAAGCATGTCTACAGAATGATCTATAATTTTCCTTCACCTCCTCTGCCAGACTCACGCTTGACCAAGCAACCGTCCTGCCTATGCTAGATTATGGCAACACCATTTACAAATTAGCCTCTAAGAGTGTTCTCGAACGGCTACATGTTCTATACCATTCTGCCATCGGATTTGCCAGGTGCCCCTTATAAGACCACCACTGCACGCTATATTCAGCTGTTAATTGGCTATCCTTGCACATCTGACGCAGAATACACTGGCTTGCTTGCTTATCTAGTCAATTTGTTACATACAGTACATCATCATCCTCATCCTACAACACACACTCTGCCCGCCATACAGTACTGTTAAATGTTCCTGAGGCAAACTCGGGCCTCGGTCGCTCATCATTACAGCTGCAGCCATGGACTGAAATGACCTACAATATCAGATACCTACGTATCTGCTTTACAATTACAATTAGGTAATTTAGCAGACTCTTTTATCCAAAGCGACTTACAACGACAAACATGCTGCTATTACATGGAGCAGATAGGGGTTAGGCATCTTGCTCAAGGATGCTTACATGTAGAGCAACCCTGGGACTTGACCATACGACCTTCCGGCTGGGAGTCCAACATCTAGACCTCTAGACTATCCTGCCCCAGGATCTTTCTTTCAGGAAATCTCTTGTAGACATGTTTTCAGATTTCTGTTTTACGGTGTAAATTTCTCTACCAAGTTGTACCATGTGCTTTTACATTTTTATTAATTTACTGTTGACCTCTAAATTGTTGTTATTTATATTGCTTTCCACCATGGTCTTATCTGCTTAAATGTTGTCTTGGCTGCTCTGTTTCCCTTTTGTGAAGTTTTTTTCTGCTTTATTTGTTATGGTTTTGTATCGTTTACTTGGCCTTGCCTCCTCGGTCGGGTGGTGCTTGTGCTGTGTGTTCTGTTTTTGTTTTTCTGTTTATGTATTATTTCTCATTCGGCTGTACATGTTTGTTTATTTTTTGTTCGTTCCCTTCTCCCGTGTGTCCCTTCCATCAAGAGGATGCCTCCTCCTGCCAGGCTGTGGTTGTACATAAAAATGTATTCTTAACTAACTTGCCTGGGTAAATAAAGGTTTAAAAAAATAATATTTGACCAGTTGCCCTCACTTTGTTGTTGCTCCTGTGCAGGGTGAATGTGGACTTCCAGAGTCGCTCTGTTCGTCCAGTAGGAGTACTAAGCAGCAACATTGACCCGGACAAGCTACCACCTAACCGCATGTTTGTAGTCAACATTACAGAGGTCAGTCCTCTGGCCCCTACTTTTCTTCACCACGTGCACTTTTAGTCGATGTTTGGGGTCACTTGTAATGTACAGTAAATCATAATCAGCCATACTAAAAGATAAACAGATTGAACTAATAACTCTAATAAACAACTTTTTTACATCTTTATTGATTCAAGATTCATGAACCTTTATTTTCTGGTGGGTCAGGGGAACCTCTGGTCTCATGTACGGGCCTGTTGACGGTGTGTGTTGCGGTCGTGTGCTCTAGGTGGTTGAGGTGGGTCAGTTCTGGGGCTTCCGAGCAGACGAGGCCAACATGGAGAAGCAGCGCCATCTGACAGCCCAGATTAACATGCGTGAGCTGCTTCCTGTCGCCGTGTCCCTCTACCCCAACCTGCTGTGCCTGGCTCCCTACTCAGAGAGAAACGAGCAGAGCCTGTACTACCGCGCCAAGATCCTGCATGTGCGTGGCAGCTCAGTGGAGGTACGTGCTGTACCCACACCTAGCGACCAGCACCTTTCTATTAGCAAATTCTTAATACCTCTTACTACTTCTCCTTGTTTTAATGCACATATTATATTTCCTTTTGCACATTGCGTAGGTTTGTAGTGTTGTATCTTACTGGGTACCCACTAGGGCTGTACAATTTTGGATAAAACGAGAATCACGATTTTCTTGCTTAGAATTGAGATGTATTTTTTTCAATATAAATGTTTATTGCTCTCATTTACCTGATACAGAAGGAAATGCAACAACGAATATGATGGTGCCTGATATAGTATAGAATGTCATTTTAAGTTAATAATAACTAAATACATAAACAAATATGCCTATGAAATAAAATACATAAGTAAGATTTTATTTCAAAATGACATTTTTCAAAGGACTACTTTTTTATTTCATAATTACATTTATTTATTTCAAGGGACCTTTATTCCTTAATTACATTTTTTTGTTTTTTTCATGGCACTTTTATTTCCACTTCTTATATTCAATATAGCATATATAATAACACCTTGCTCCTCACTCTTTGTTGCTTAGCATGTTGATTATCAAACAAAATGGATCAACCTTTGAGTTATCAGGGGGATATAGGTGATTAGGGTGGTCGACTCCCAGCCAAAAGGTTGTGGGTTCATAGTTTTTGGATAAATGCATCTGCTAAATGGATCATTGTTTGTGTCCATCTTGTCATCCTGCAGGTGTTGTTTGTGGACTTTGGCAACACAGCGCTAGTGCCCTGTAGCAGCCTTAGGGAGCTCCCATCTGAACTCATGTCAAACCCATTCCAGGTAGCGTTTCTTTTTTTTTCTTTTTTCTTTTTTTGTACTGGTTATTTTTATATGTAGTACACAAATAATACCTGAGCAGAGGTGTGTATAAACCGACATGTCTATCCCAACAAGGCACAAGAATTCCATGTGGCAGGAATGCGTCCTTCAGCCCAGTCCATAATCCTGGGAGACCAGTGGTGCACCCGTGCCCGGGAGCGCTTCATCTCGCTGGTGAAGGGCCAATGGCTCATCGTAAAGCTGTACTCCATCCTGCACGGTGTCATGCGCGTGGAGGTGCGCATCAACATGGACACGACCGAGGACAGTGTGGCTGACATCATGGTGAAGGAGGGGTATGCCGTCGTGGCCAAGGAGAGCTACGACTCCGAGGTGACTAGAGGAATTCGGTGGGAGCATTTGATTCAGACTTTCTATTCAGCAGCGATGTTTAGCCCAAATCGTACTGTACTGTACCGCTTGGTGGAAACGAGACAATAGAAGTTGTTCTTGCACTTCACTCCTCTCATCTTCACTAAGTATAGGACCTAGAATTAGATGCCAGAATGTGTTAACTACAGGATTGATGTTATTCACTATATTAAAGCCCTGTGCCCTGTAGCTCGGTGAACGTGTGTAGAACTGATTCACCCTTTGACAACGGTTCCACTCAGAACATAGTGAATGAAAGTGGCGATCGTTCCATAATACCTTCACATTGTATATAGTCATTTTAGGCTTTCAGTGGTGTTTGTTGAAAACTTGTTCCAGGTGTAGAATCAGAAGTTCCTACCTGGCTCCGTACGGTTTCTAAGTGACACACGCCCTTGTGGTCTAATGCGATGTGTTTTACAGCAAAACCATGAGGTGCTGGTGTCTCTGTACAAGGACTTGCAGGGCGGCACCTACGTCCCCAATGCCACCAGTAGCTCCTGGCAGAACCGCAAGGATGAGGACAAGCAGCTCATAGACGGCCTGCTAGCCAACTTCTCCAGGGGCTCCGAGTCCTACCTAAAGACCAAGGTAAGAAAAGTGGGTTTCAAAATATATTGGCACCAATAGTCCACAAGATGACCTATTGGTGGGGGGGTGAGAGAATAAAAAAAAGAATGTG
>JAOEHI010052575.1:0-16501 GCA_025447815.1 Percopsis transmontana | reverse complement strand
TTACAATTAGTACATTTGTCAACAGTTGAACCGGTTAACCACCAGTTTTGCAAGTAGATAACATTCTCCTAGAAAATAAACAGCATCATGTAACAAGGTTACTTTGCCTATGCATATGCGCAACATTGCTAAAAGGTTTAACATTTACTCCTTAAAACAGTCAAGTAATTACAATAATCAAAGTTCAAAGTTATCATTCACACTTCACACAAGTTTTCTAATCTTCAAACAGTAAATAAATGCTAACTGAGAAGTGCTTAGTATTCTAAGAGCTGATCTAGTAGAGTAGAAAGAAATTATTATTATTATTATTATTACTATTATTTTTACTATTATTTACTATTTTATTTATTTTAAAGGGAGGAAAGGAGGACTGTTTGTGTCATTAGTGCTATGAAGTCGAGAGATCGGTGGCCGGGGTACTTAGATGGATTTTGAAGAGGTGAGTCTTAAGTCTCTTGCGGAAGACTGGCAGCGATTCTGCTGTTCTGACCGCTGCGGGAAGCTCATTCACTGCGGCACCAGGACAGAGAAGAGTCTGGAATGGGCTGTACGACTCTTGCGCGCTGCCCTTAGCGACGGAGGTGCCAGCCTGCCAGGCGAGGTAGTAGATCGAAGTGCTCTGGCAGGGGCTTGGAATCTTACCATTGCCTTGAGGTAGAGTGGGGCGGTTCCTTTTGCTGCCTTGTAGGCCAGCACTAATGTCGTGAATCGGATGCGGGCTGAGACAGGGAGCCAGTGAAGGTCTCGGAAGAGGGGGGTTACGTGGTTGAAAACAAGACGGGCTGCTGCATTTTGGATTTGTTGTAGGGGTCTGGTAGCAGAGACCGTTAACCCGGCGAGTAGAGAGTGGCAGTAGTCTAGGCGTGAGACACACACACACACACACACACACACACACACACACACAGTATCCCTTATATTTAGCTTCGTCCACGTGTGTGTAATAAAAGTCACACCATTACTGCAAATATTTCTTTTCATCCTCCAACTTTGACATTTATTAGAGATCAAGGTAATTTCGCCCCCTCACCCCCTTGTGGTATTCAGACAACACGAAAGGTCTTACTGTGATTATTAAATAAATTAGAAAAGGGAAACCAAAAGGTGACCAGTAAATAGGTAAATAATATTTCATCCAATGTTCCTCCAGATTAGAATTGGCCCAAGCCACATAAAAAGCATAATAACCTATATCTGTGGTGTGTGTGTGTGTATGTGTGTGTGTGTGCGTGCTGTGATCCATTTGTCTCAGCTACACACAGATGAATCACACGAATGCATGTGCTCACACACACACACACAGAATATGCACATACATGTGCTACCAACATCATGTGTAGTAGAAGGCTCACACCGCGACCGGCAGTTTGGTCGGGCAGTCAGGGTCAATTAGCGGGGAGGGGGGGCACTTCCTGTGTCTTTGTACACGTGCGGGGCCTTGCCAGAAAACAGGTCATTTTCTCAAGTGTAGGTCACCAGGGAACAAAGCAAAGCAACAAAATAACACACCAGGCCACCATTAACGGTGGTGTCACATGGCAAGATGCTCTGATATACTAACATCTAAGCTGAGCGCTTTTGTCAGTACTAAAGCTAAGTCAAAATGGTTCTATCAACTAATTAATTAACTAATTTTAACATGGAGGGTGGAGGTCGCTGTGCCAATAATATTTCACCGGGAGTTTTAGTATCGTTATAGAACTGTTTTAGGTATTTTCTTCATTAAATAAGTAACAATTAAACCAACATTGCGTTTGCCAGCCTAGGGTCTTTATGACTTTTAAAAGCAACAATTAAGTCATACAGCGACGTTGTCTGAATCGTTATTTGAGAAACATCTGCCAGATAATAGCAGAAAAACATCCCAGGGCCCATTCTCCATTTAGTAGTAGCATTGGCCCATTCCATTGTGCTGTCCCTTCAATGCAGGTGCCAACATTATACACCATCTAGAGCAGTGTTTCTCAACTGGTGGGTCCCGACCCAAAAGTGGGTCGCGAGCTGGTGTGGAGCGGGTCGCGACGTGTGCTTCGGCTCCGTCCAAACGTCAAACTTTTACTTTTATGAGTTTACCGAACTTCCGATGGTGCACTTTTATTTTGAAAGGTGTGTAGTTTTGTACACTGCATATAGACATTGTGGATTACGTGAAATAAATTATAATTGTTTGGAAATTGAAATATTCTTGTGATTTAATGACCTGAGGTTAGACCAGTTGAGAACCACTGGTCTAGTGTGACTTTGCTCCAGAACAACACATGATAGAATACGTATATTTGAGCCGACAGCAGAAAGATGGAGCTGTTTCTTGATGTTCATCAAAGGACACTAAAACGATTCATTTCACATCCAAGTTCTGGAGAATGAGGATTTCTGTTTACTACGGGAGTTGCAAGCTGATTGTGCTCCAAAATGGGCACCAGCTGATTCGGTTCATGCTTCAGTCAAGATCAGTCTGCGTGAGGCTGCGTGCGAAATGCCACCTTGCCTATAGGATCAAATGACTGGTGTGAAAGGCTTAACTTAATAATAATTGTTCAGATGAGGATAAGAAGGCGATGCACTTCTAACCTTGCTACACCCTCGCTACTGTTCTGGCAAGCATTTAGCCTTTGTTCAGCACTATTTGGAGGTGTACGGCTGCTGCAGTCTTATTGAAGGTGGGCCTCAGCAGGGGGCAAACATACAGGATATGAGCAAATATGAGACAGGGCCATGCATCACAATTACAACACACACACACACACACACACACACACACACACACACAGCCCATACAGTACACACTTCCCCGGGTGACGCACAGTTTGCCCATAATATTATTCCTTTACGTTACTCGCTTGTGCACGCTCACGTGCGTGCGTGCCTGTGCGCGCGCACACAGACACACACACATACACACATACATATGCGCAAATGCTTTTCATTTCTTTGATCTCCGTACATACAGACACAAACACACATACACACACACACACACACACACACTCTAAAGTGCAAACATTAGACCCTGCCTGGTGAATTATAGATCAGTAGGCAAATACCCCGATCAGCCCTTTCTACTCACTCTCTCTCTCTCTCTCTCTCTCTCTCTCTCCACCCCAACATTTTAAGTAAAATTCCACTTATGATGAATAATGTATTGGTGACAGTCCCTTCATATTTCGTGGGTCTGATTGTAACTGCATACCTGCACTATTGTATTATTGCATCACGTTGAAGTGTTTGCGAAGCAATTATCAACAGTCCAGTTAAAAAGCAGAGAAAATGCATGTGCGTTGCGCTAATGACCCACTTATAATTTGGAAAGAGTTACACAGGAATGGGTTTGTAGATCTATGTGTAGCATTTATGAAGCAAAAAACAAATTCCACATCTTTAGGCCACAATCTGCGGTCGCTGACTGGTGTGTTATTTCACAATTACACCCCACTCTGCTGCTAAAGTTATAAACAGATCCGCTATGGCACAAGCATGGCTTATTCCCACAAGTGTAAGAAATATACACCGTGGGCCACGCTGAACGTGCGAAAAACCACAGCACCAATCGAACTATTTTCTGATATTCTTTTGTGTTGGCTAAAGTGCTAAACCTTGGCGTAGAGTCCGTATACATCACAGGCTCTCGTTGTTGATTGGACACTTTTGTTAATTGGACATCATTTAGCAACAGCATCCATCTTCCTCTATTGATACTGACATATTCACACTCCTGCCAGATCAAGGGAAAGGTAAGGCGACTTTTTGTGACATTCTTGTAATGGTTTGCCTTGTATGTGTAATACACACACACACTAGGTTTCTATATCCCTCTCTGATGCTCAGCACATATTTTATTACATGTATTTGTTCATCGTGACACAGAATTCCTCCCATACTCCATTGCTATTGCAAAGCAGAGCCGGTTTCCTGGAGGCCTGGTTCAAAGCTGACTCCTCGGCTAACCTTATTATGTAAATATCCACTCCACTGTTCACAGTGATGGCAACGTGTGGGCCGTAATCGGGTTATTTTTATTCCAAGTCGGATTACACGACCCATGTTTTGTCTACTACCCATGACTGCTGGTCACAGTGCGTTACTGCACGCTGGGGAGCGGTAAGGTAGAGGAACAGACCAGTGCCATTGGTCCAAATCCCCAGCCAGTGTGTAGTTATGTGTGGAAGTGGCCACAAGGATACTTGAGAGAATACAGGGCCCCGTGAACACACTCATTTCAACACAGTGAATGGTTTAACTTTGGCTGAAAGTAGACCCTCTCAACTAAGGGATTTTGTGGCAGTTAGAGGTAAAATAATAATAGTGATAATATAGAAATGGGGCAATACAAGATATCCCTCACTATGACGTTTGTATCGGGAAAGAAGTCAACTAAACGACACTACATTCGATAACGTTTTCCAGCGGAGCTCTCCGCTCCTGGTTGCCTGTTGCCAGGAGAGACCCGGGAAGACTGAAGGATGGCTCTGGAGACCTACTTCTCCTGGATTCAGGAGAGTCTGGTTTGAAGTGGAAGCTTCATTGGGGTGGGGTGGTATGTTGGTGTGTGTGTGTGGGTATCATTGTACTTGAAACGTAAATGTAAACCCCAATACTTTATGACTGGAGAGTAAAAACAGGGAGACCAACAAAGAGTCTGACCCAACAGAGAGATAGAGTCGATGGATACTGTAGATGGATGGATAAAGAAGGCCGCTAAAGCACCACCTGGGACCTGGTTTGGTAGGAAGAAGGCATCATCTCCAGCCCATGTGGTGGGCTAGAGATGACGCACCCGGTCCCTCTGTGAACAGCAAGCATCAACAAGTCCCAGGCAGAGCGTTTGGAGGAAAGCCGTCAGCTCCTAGTGACTAGTTGGCCAGGGGTTGTGTGGGTTAGTGGGCTGCCTTGCACAGGATGTGCATGACATGGTGGCACAGGTGGGAATCCACTCCATGTCCCCCTCGGTGTACCAGACTGTCACGCTGCCTTTACAGCTTTGTACCGCGGGGAAAAAGGACGATTTTGGGTGCAGTTTAACTTGGTTGAGTTACCTGATTGCCTTAATTGTGTTATGTTTGGCTTATTAAAAAAGGAAGTTAGCTATATTTATGAAATTCCACTTAACTACGTTGGAAAACATGGTAACTGACTTATATGTAAAATTAGAAAGTATAAATCCCACATATTGACTGATTCTTTTTACTTCTTAATATGTACACACAGTAAATAGGAGTTATTCACACTCATAAGTGTATATAGTCATTTCATTGTGATCATTTATCTGCTGAGATATTATTGCAGGTGTGTGTGCATGTGTGTGTGTGTGTGTGTGTGTGTGTGTGTGTGTGTGTGTGTGTGATTGGGCATGAGGCGGGGTATAATCTGAAACCTGATCAATAAGCTAATGGAGCTGCTGTCCTACCTTTCAAGACACAAGTGCACACACACACACACACACTCACAGAAGCACACAAATGTGCACACGCGCACACACATACACACACACACACACACACACACACACACGCGCACAGAAACACACACAGAAACACACACCATTCCATCATCCCTTGGTGTTTGCCTAAATGGAAAATTATTGATCCGACTCATTAGATATAACCCTTCTCTATTATCTGAAGAGATTATTAAAGAGAAATTATTTGATTCATTTTTGGTCATGTATATGGGAGGGCAATGGCTTATTTTCCATTCTTATCACACCGGGTAACAACATTTATTTAGCGATATTCATGACCTGTGACACATTGTCAATGTTTGCATTGTAAATGACACCACAATATGTTATCTGGGTTGAAAGGGGATTCGGGTGTCCTTGATAAACAAATACCTTGTAACTATTAATCACTTTACGTGCAGTAAAGCAGTGACAACCTGAAGCCATCACCGTTTACAAGAAACGATGCTGGTATAACGCACAAGCACTTCTGGGCAGAGGGGATTTACATTACACAATGAGTTTATCGTCGCCCCCTAGTGGCCTCACAGGATAAGATACGTTATACACCCTTCTCCAATACACGGCACGCTATTGTATAAACATGCCAGTATGTATTGTGTATGGACGTGCAGTGTAAATTTGCCCTAATGTGGCTGTATTTTTGTTTGTGTTTGGGGCTATTATTTGTATTTCTACTGTATCACTATGATCTATGTATCTCTAATAAACAAAACAATAACACATGTAGGCCTACATGTGTGGTGTCATTCAGTTTCTAATCATTTTCAACATCAATATATTAACATTGCTAAATTAGAAGGCCCATATTAAGATATTATTTCATAGACCTAGAGTAGTCTACTGTGTATATGTGTTATACAAATCGATGTTATGCAACACGTTTATTACAAAACAAAGACATTATTGAACAAAACAACAGTTCTCTGTGTATAAACTCGCTCTCCTCCAGTAACCATGTCCATGATCCCAGGCAGGCCGTGCGTGGTCCAAAAAGGGGAGTTATATCCTCTGCGTTTCTGATGGGGGGGGGCTCAGGGAGCGCGCAGGCGCAGTCATAGAGAAGTATGGTTGAAAACTGGCAGCTATGCCGCGCAGCCCAGGAATCGAGCTAAATGTGTCTGTCAGGAGCAATCGATGTGCACCCACCGTTCCGGAGGACTGAACCGGGGACAACGAGCAAGGGGAGAGGCTGGCAACCGTTGCGAATGATTTTGTTATAAGTTCATCCTGACCGAAAGACGCGACGGTCGAAGCGAACCCTTTCCCTTTCCTTGGACGCTCAAGAAACATACCAGCAATGTTCCTCCTAAGCGTGTAGGATTTACTCATTGACCGTTTGTTCTTTATTGACTGTTAACGCAACAAGCAGAAACTAAAAAGAGTGTCACTATGGTTTTATTAGTGCTCCACACTAGAAGATGTTTAAGTAGCTTCTGTATAGGGACGTTATGCTTGCAGTTATTGCTGTGGATTGTATGCGCCGTGGACGGAGAGGAGCAGCCGTTCAGCGTGGAGGTAAGGAGATGGGAATGGGTCCGTTATCAGTTTAATAAAGGAATACATGTTTTTCCCACACAAAATTCACGGGTTATGGTCTGCTCTTAATAGAAATTGGTCGTTAGCTGGATGATAACGTAGGTTTTTCTTATAAGAGTAAGAGTAATAAGTGTGCAACGGAGTTGATTTTTCAAGATGTCTGTGAGATGCCAACTGGGTTAGTTGTTACCTATCCGTTCATCTTGCCTAATTTCCTTCAAGATGTTCCATGTTCTCTAAAAACAAATGCCATTTTTGATAAGAAAAATGCCATTGCATTTTAAGGCTTAACGGTCTCATGTTATTTAAATGCTTTTAAAAGAAATGCTTCTCCCTCTACTGGATAACACTTTACTACAGCCTCCATATAATGTCATATCATAGTAATACAGAAATGGAAAACATTGTGTAAAGCTAATCTGAGCAGAGGGAAACACGTTTCGTCAGGCATACAGTAGGCAACCTAATAATGTGGGCGCTTGGCTGGAGTTTCCAAATAATAGTTAATACGTTTCTAAAATAAGCCATAAGCCTGACAGTCGTTTTTTCTTTCTTTCTGAGTCTTAATGAAAACGTTCCGAACAAGCAATACACGCATAACGCATTACCTATTTATGAACAAAGTAGGCTAAATATCATGAATTGACCCAATGTGTTCTCCACAATCTCTCTCTCTCTCGTTCAGCTACACACACACACACACACACACAGCGCGTAGGGATAGATGTAGGAGGAGGACCCTGGCATGTCCCCTGACAGACATCCCAAGTCTTACATCCACATGATATGCAAGCTTGGCGTGCCACACCGTAGCTCTTGGAAAGCCCGTAGATTCATTCCAGATGCTACAGGTTAATTTGTTCACATGCATTAGCTTAGATGACCGGGAGGGGAAGTTCGACGACACACACACACACACACACACAAAGAGAGAGTGTATGATTGAGAAGCAGACAGAGGTTTATGCTTCGATGCAAGTGTCTAATTACCCCGTCCTTCTGCTATCAGTAACACCGTTATGGACGAATAGATGGAGGTATAGAAAACAGAATCTGCGCTAATAACAGACAGTGATTATCCACGCTGTCTGCTCATAATTATTTGATGTTATTATGTTTCGTATGTGGATGGAAAACATTTCACTGCAAATGCAGCACTCGTTTCATGTGTGGTACAAGTACAACATTATATGATATAAATCAATAATGTCTCTGGTATGAAAATTGCACACTTTAGTATCAGTCTGATACTATATTATGTTTCTGTTGCTCATTGTGTAAGTGCTTCTGCTAAAGGCATGAAACAAGCCATTCTATTTACTGAAGAGACTGGCTTCCTATGAATTAATTTGGTAACCTTTTATTGGACTCCAATTTCATTTTCTCTAATTAAAGTCACAATTGCTACGTGGCACACTACTTCATTAAGAATGCAAGATGTTACATTAATTAGGCTAGCAGTATCTTCTAGGTAATGAATGTCGAACGTTGAACTTGTAGGGGAAAACATTGAATATGTTTCATCTTATAGAAGTGTTTACAAATGGGTGGTATCTATCTTACAGCATACTTATTTCCACGTTGAAATAGCAGGGGGATTTTTTTTTGTTTGATTTTGTTCCGAAGTTATCTTCTGTGTTCTGGTTAAAACACGCCACTGGTAAACTATACATGTAACTCACCTGCCACAGGTGGTGAATGTTATACACTGACGAGCCAAAACATTATGGCCATAGTGTTTGCTGTTTGGGCGCGGCTCCTACCCAGTCGTCTGGCCTTGACCATTTGGCCCTTGTGATAGTGGCTCAGGTCTTTACACCTGCCCATTTCTGCCCCATCCAACACGTTGACTACAAGAACAGACTGTTGGCTTACCGTCTAATATGCATCCCAGACGTTGAGGTGCGCTGTTGTTATGAGATAATCAGCGTTATTTACTTCCTCTGTGAGTGGTCATCATGTTTTGGCTCATGGCTGTATAATACTATAGAACATGATATTGGGTGCGGGCATTTGTCCGACGTTCTGAAAACCGTTTTGTTGCAATCCATTTGAAGTCCTGCACACGCCCCTCTGCTCCGGTCCGGTCCGGGAGAGGGTGTCACACGGCCAATAGAGGAAGTGATTGATGTCCCCGCTAATGTTTGGGATGCTATATATGGCTGTTGGTCTGGAGCGCCTGTACACGCTGGCTTGGCTTGGCTGGCTCACTGTGGAAACACACACAGACTCATAGCATATAGTGTGTGTGTGTTCTCTGTGTCCACTCTACGTGGTTTCTCTCTCTCTCTCTCTCTCTCTCTCTCTCTCTCTCTCTCTCTCTCTCTCTCTCTCTCTCTCTCTCTCTCTCTCCCACTCTCACACACACACACTTACCACAAGATCTAGTGGGCAATAAAGAGAGAAACAAAAAGACGAATGATTGTGTCTTCTTAATAACAGGTGTGGTTTGGGGTGGGAGGTCGTTGTAACCCTGCCTTGTAATTGGTGGTCAGCCTGGATTGGGCAGGAAAGGGTATTGCACGGGAGGTTTCACTTTACAGTGCTCACTTCCTGACGAGGTTTTGCCTTCGTAGTTGAATTTATTGTTCCACAGTTATGTCTTTGAATATTTCATCTTTTTGTATGTTTCTGAACATCAAGCTTGTCAATGAACGATAAAACACTAATTAACAAGTACTAACCTTTGCTAACAGCCCTCTGTAACGCATTTCGATGGTGTGGTGTAGCACTATAAACCCGCCAATAATTGCACGGTGCTAATGCATGCCTCAAGCTTTCAAGCTATTGTTATCGCTATTGTCTTTCCAGAATAAGCAATTTTCTTTGCAAATTAAACATCACTGTACACAATAGTACCACCGAGCGTTAATTTCTTTTATCTCCTTGTTTTTATTTTATGTGTCAGAAAATTAGTGTTTTTTTCTTCCCGGCAATGCATCGGCTCTTTTGGGATGTAGAACTACAGTGGTTGAGAATGGGAATATGACCAAATCAATATGAGACTAAATATCGTTTGATATTTTGGTTATCGAAAGGTTGTGATACAGCTTATGTTATGTTGCCTTTCCTTGGTCGTAAAGACCAAGACGTAGTAGCCGAGGAAAACTGTGTGACGTCCAATCACGACGCTACGCAGGAATTGTCTGTTGAACCTCAGATTTCAGCCACAGGGTAACCGTCGTGTGTGGGACTCGTTCAGGCTCACAGCCTCACAAGGCTCAAGGCTCACAAGGTTACCGCTGTGTGTGTGCTCAGCCTCCCCCAGGTAAGGCTCCTGCCTCTGGCTGTTTCTCCCGGGTCTGCTCCCACACTCCTCTCACTGTGGAGACTGCCTCATTAGCCCAGCTAGCCACACCTGTCCCGATCCCCGTGAAGCCCCGTGAACCACACCTCCCGACACGCCCTCCCCCATACAGACAGAGCTAAACCACGCCCACACTCCCACAAACTCACATCCACATGAGCTACTAAAACCATATCTTAAAATGTCCTTTTTGCAGTGAATAGTTAATGTTAATGCTTTAAACAGGTCAACAGGTATTCGGTCATAAATATTGTGATATTTGAGTTTGTCAATATTGCTATTGGCCAGCTCTATCACAAAGTGGCCTAATTAAAAGACAAACAATGGATTTGTAATGTTTTATCTACGTCTGTGTCTGAAGCTGTCAGGTCTGTTTGGATGAATCAAAGCCACAGGGTTTTACAACTTCACACGCATTTTTTATTTTTCCACCAACGTCAATGTCATCCATTCTGTTCAAGGTTTTTCAGAGAGTAAATGTAGGATAGAATACTCAAGGCCTACCAATGCCTTCTACGCACTAGGGCGTTCAGTTGGTGAGGGGTGACAGGACGTCAACTTTATATCAGGCTTAAAGGCTCAATCCATAATTGCACCATGCCTCCCCCCTGTTAACCCTGTCGCTCTGTTGCTGTCTTTGTTTACTGGGTCATTTATTTGACTGAAGCTACCTGGAAATTTATGGCCTGCGCTTTTGGTCTGAGCCAAGTATATGAGAGCTAAATGCTAGTTTTACTTGATGTTTAAGGCGGTAAAAGGTTTATATTCATCTGAAAGGTTTAACATTTGATTATAACGGAACTGTACTATCTTAAGAGTTTTTTCACAATCTATAATTCAAACTAAATACAGGAAGATTTAGGTATATAGTCTAGGGCCACCTAAAACAACAATTAAAATGTTAAATTACTATTTGCTTCCTTATTTAGGGTGTTTTTCACACTTGGTCCCCTTTCAGCTTCAAGTCATTTTAGCCGTCTAGGGACGCTCGAAAAGGCACTGGCTCCAGCTTCTGAGCCACGCCCACTTTTGATATTACTATATTAAATACTTAATTAATACTTAATTATAGTATAGTATAATAATTATCATATTAGAGAATATACAGTACATACATGTAAACACACTAGCCAGCAGCCCACATAACACACTAGCCAACACATTTCAAAGATGAAAATATAGGCTATCCTATGTACCCTGAGTGTGCGCGACAAAGAACAGGACATGACAGTTTCAAAAGTTAAAATTAAGAAAAAAAGGAACTCTGTTACACTGTTAGACACAGCAGGTGCCGCAATGCTGATGGTGATCGCCATTTCTGCAGTAGTCCAAACGTGCGGACTGACTAAATTGAGACCGGATCACTGATATGACGGCTTTTACATTGCATTTATGTTACCAGAAACTAGGTAATATAATTGCAATGTAAATTATGATGTATGAACGTGGAAAAATTGTTTATGAGTGGATGCCCCTTCTGCCCATATGAACCTTATGCACCTGGACGGAACCATGTCCTTTAGTAACAATAGCAAGACTGGTGGACGAGGAGTAGTTTGAGGAAGAAACTACTACTTCTGGAACGAAGAACACAACTGTCGGCAACTGTTTCCAACACACAGAAACACACAACGAAAGCTACCCATAATCCAATGCAGAGCTCCAGAGGAACTATAGCCTAGTGTGAACAGAAAGAGTCCTCTTTCAAATCAACTCACAATGTGAACACAAAAAAAAACGGAGTCAGTTTCCTGTTGGTCCACTTTTTGGTCCACTTTAAGGGGACTGAGTTTGTTTCGTTTAAAAAGGACAATATGTGAAAACATCTGTCTGGACAAATATCATTTTGCTAGCACACATGATAAGCCTAGCATCATATTACCTCGCTCGAGACAGATGAACGAATTAATAAAAGTGGATTCTCCCAGATACTGTAGCCTGCCAGTAATAGTTACGGTCGGAGATAGATAAGCCATAATCAATTGAGCCAAGACAAAGCTTGCCTCGTTCTGGGCGTTAGGTGCTGGACTGTTCATTTCATTTTCAAGAACCAGCCATCGAATGAACTCCATTCGTAAAGAATAGAAGCTCCCCTCTGTAAAAATGTTGATGAAGGATTTTGTTCAAGAACGAAGCGCTTGAATCTCGGACGAGCACCACAATGTTTTTCGGGGTATTCATTTCAACTGTCACGTAGCTGTGGGTTTCAGTTGTGTATCTTTTTTTAAAAGGTTGATATGTCACTAATTGTTTGCAGCAGGTTGTAAGCAACAAGCTAACCGGTGTAACTACTGTAGCGCAGTGCTGCTGTCTCACTGCTGTTGCCACTATGCTAGACCCCCATTCCAGTCCCTGATTGTGTTACCAGTTGGAACGGCAGCCCTCTGGGGCCACACGGGCGACCGCATAATAGAAAGCCACTGCTGTTTCTTAAATTGTGTGTGTGTGTGTGTGTGTGTGAGAGAGAGCAAGAGATGGAGAGAGAGAGAGAGAGAGAGAGAGAGAGAGAGAGATAGACTGACAAAGTGTCCCTGTGCATATGTTGTAATTGTGGTGTGTGTGTATGTCAGCATGTGTGTGCGTGTGCACGTGTGTATGCATTATATGTGGTGATTGTGCAGACAGTGTGAGCCAGACTCACTCTACGCAGCAGAGCGTAGGGTGAGTATATTTGTGCGTTTGTTTTGTTTGTTAATCAGACCAGTTGTGTTTACACTGGGCAGTGGCGTTCGCTGGCACCGCGACGGGTAACTGTCCTGGCCTGTCGTGAGTAGGTCACCAGACCAGAGACAAGAGGCCTCCCTGACCACAGCCTGGCGCTCTGGTGTTTCTGTGGCTCAGTAGGTGGTCAGTGAGTGGAACCACACCTCACAGCCCAGTGGATGTATTCCCAGTGAGGCTAAAAGAAAGCAGGGAGATGTATTGTAATATGAAAACCCACACCTGGTACCTGCTGTGCCTCATGATTCCCAATACGTCTCGTCTGTGTTAAGTCCCAGCATAGAACCAACCATGTTACAGTTTCTTGAACAAAAGTAACAATTCACTTAGTTACTTCTTCATTGTGACTTCTCGACAAAGGTTTTGACACACATAAAACACAGATTGTCAATGCATATTTACTGTATGTACTAGGCCTGTAACGGTACGTGTATTCGTATTGAACCGTTTGGTACAGGGCTTTCGGTTTGGTACACGCATTGTATTCGAATACAATATTTGGTGTAGGTAGACAAGCAAAAACAACCCGTCATCACTACTACAACTAGGCTACTCATCACCACCACTACTGGATCCAAATTCAGATTGGGCCAAAGCCATTACCATGGTGTGTTTAGCTCATTGGATATGCGACCATACTCTGTTGTAGAGAATACGGGCTTCCAGCATCTTCTTAAAGTGCCCGAGCCACGCTACAAAGGTCCCTCACGTACATACACATACTGTGAATACTTAAACTTGAAGATTTAAGTAATGAAGCCTAAAATGTTACCTAATGTAGCACTGCTGAATGGACCAGTCTAGCTGAGAACTTGGCTGTGGCTGTACACATCTGTATTTTATCTGTATTATTTATTTTGTGTTTATTGTATTTTGTTACGCCATGCAGAGGAAGGTCTTTGCCTAGGTTTTAGGCACTAATTTGGCCAATTGCTTTTATTTTACAATATATGCGTTTTTCTTTATTTCCTAAAAAGGATTGTCGCCACAGCACTTACTTTTCTCTCCAAATAAATGAAAATAAAAGCAGTCTTTAGTCTCTACTGAACCGAGACCCCCCCAAACCGAGGTATGTACCGAACCGTGAATTAAGCACACCGTAACCGCCCAAGTATGTACAGTATATGTATCTATACAAACCTATATCACAATTAAATCGCTTGCAAGATAAGACATAAAAACAAATTTGTTTTTATGTCTTACCTGTCTGTTTTGCCCTGGTGCAGAACTTGATGGCTGCAGTGTTCTGTGTGTGTGTGTGTGTGTTTGTGTGTGTACGAAATACAGTTGACCTATTTCCTTGTGCAAGTACATGGTGTGTGTGTGTGTGTGTGTGTGTGTGTGTGTGAGAGTGAGTGCGTGCGTGTGTGGATGCGTGCGAGCGTATTTGTGGACATATTTGTGTGTCTCATCATTGTCATTACTCTCAGCAGTCATATGGAGAGCAAACACACGCACATGCACGCACGCACACACACACTGTCGTATCTGGCTCCAGTGAGAGAACAGATTTCTTAGCCACCGGGGTGTGTGTGTGTGTGTGTCAGTCTGTTTACCCAATCCTAGACATATACACGCCTGCACCATCCTAAATGATTCATAATCACGCACACACACACACACACACACACACTTGATTTCCTTCCCCAGTCTGTCGCCTGTAAGTGCAACATAATATTTTTCATGAGAATATAAAACTATGCCAACACATTGCATCACATTTATGGCTGTCAGCCAAGTTGTTGACACAAAGACATGGAAGATATGAGGAGGTACAATTATTCATAAAAATTATTCACCCTCAAAATGACTACCTTACATTATTTTCCAATGTACCACTTGCACATATCCCTAAATTAACATTATTTCAAAGGGTTATTTCGAGAGTACAGAGGGAGACTTTAAAGGTTCTGCCAGCGTCTCCTGGGTAACATACAAACATTTATTTCTTCAGCTATCCTGCATCCGAGGTCATTCCCTTTCCAAAATGAGACGAGGAATTCACAAATTATTCTCCCTATCACGAGACACCCTTGTGATCAAATCACTGTGACATTTTTCTGACATTTTTCTGACATTTTGTCCTAATGGGCCCGTGAGAGACAGTAGAGCAGTAATACTGTGTGGGAGCGTCTTTGTCAAAACTGTTTACCAATTCCGAGAAAGGACAATAACAAATATTCACTTCTGCCGCTGCAGCTACTAACCATCCTGCCTGTTTGGCAGGAAGAATGCTTCTTTGCATGCTTTAACCGATACTGAACTTTCTATAACATTTGAATCTCATTTTAATCAGCAGAAACCTAAGTACTAACAGTGTGAGTGTGTGTCTGTGTGTGTCTGTGTGTGTCTGTGTGTGTCTGTGTGTGTCTGTGTGTGCGCGTGTGCGTGCGCGGCAGGCGTTTATTCATGCATGTGTGCTCGTTGGCGGGTTCGTGGCGGTTTGTGTGGGCAAGAATGCTTCGGTTGCCTTGGTGACCCTGGCATACTCGCCAGCAGTTCTGCGTGCACGCCCCGTTGAATAATTCAGGCTGGAGTCGTGGAGGTTGGGGGGGGGGGGGGGGAGGCTGGTTTCATGCTTGGGGGACAGACCACACCCTCCACCCCGGAGGGTGTGTAGCTCTGTTCTACCATCCAGCCCACCGGGATTGCCTTCCCCGCTTGCAGCCGAGTAACTCTGTGGAACCCAGAAGAAAGCAGTGTAGAAAGTAGGTGAAAATTGCTTAGAAAGGACACTTGGATATGCTAGAGACTGCGCTGGCATATGCCACAGGGTCGCCGAAAAATACAAAATACGCGTCCACCTGCGCGTGTAGGCGTTGCCGTGTCTCGTAAAAAAAAAAAAACTCAAGGTGTGCGTGAGCGCGTGTTTGGAACAGATGACGGGCGGCGTGTGATCAGTAACCCACACTCACTGAACATTCTGACGTAGCAATAGACAGCAGGACTTAACCACCTGACCGAGCGCCGACACAAACACCGGCAAAGCTAAGCCACAGTGTGGTGACAGTATCAGCACCGGGCCCTCCAAGAGTAGTGGCCCTATCTATAATAGAGTGATGTTATTGCCTTACTGGTTGGCCTTTTGATGTCACCCACTGGCTAACTGACCTCCCATCTGCTCAATAAGCAATGAACCAACTGAGGGGGATTGGAGAGGATCTTCTGCGGGGTCAACGCAAACAAGACTTGGCTTGTTGTGGAATTGTGCTATATAACATCGTTCGATAATGTCCATTGGCCCTGCTACGCTGAGGACCCCAGCACAGCAGGGCCGCTGAACAGGGATGTGTTCCTTTGTTGGGAGAAATATCCGGTCTTATTGACCAGTGAGCACACCGGGGTGGGGGGGGGACACAGCTCTTCCCCCTGCTACGGGCGGAACACTGGGAACCGTGGGGAGGGAGGGAGGGAGGGAGGGAGGGAGAGAGAGAGAGAGAGAGAGAGAGAGAGAGAGAGAGAGAGAGAGAGAGA
>JAOEHI010052574.1:0-10110 GCA_025447815.1 Percopsis transmontana | reverse complement strand
CACTCAGGTGTTCTCACACTCAGGTGTTCACACACTCAGGTGTTCTCAAACTCAGGTGTTCACACACTCAGGTGTTCACACACTCAGGTGTTCTCACACTCAGGTGTTCACACAGTCAGGTGTTCACACACTCAGGTGTTCACACATTCAGGTGTTCACACACTCAGGTGTTTCCACATTCCGGCTGACCAGGCCTCTTCTCAAGTTGACTGCGTTCGGAGCTACTGTATGCGGCAAACTGCTAACACTGTACTCGAAAGAACCATGAAGAGAATGTCAGTCTTATCCAATGTTCCAACCGAATGTGGAAATGACTTAAGATGCAATTCTCCAATCGGGCTACCGGGGGCATGTCTCCAAAACAGAGTAGAAAAGAGTCTGTACATTGGGGGGGCGTATCTTTCATCCAACGCGAAAGTGTCTTTGCTAGTCTATGACCGACACAGACGTAATTTTCCCGTCCAGCGCCCACGTTTTTAAACAGCAAATGCACTTGCGCCCATCTGAGTGCCCGTGGGCGTGTGGGTCTTGAAATGAGATGTGGTCGCTCGCATTGGTGGCGCATTGCTATCTTGAGGCAGCGAAGAGCGATCGCGCCACTGTCCAACAACCTGGTCTGAAGTCAATGGCGCAGTGTTTCACTGTTATTTCAAGCGCACCTGGCTCTTAAAGGGAATGGGAGATGACACTCTCATTTGTTTATTGCATGTTACGCCCAAAACACACCCATTGAGACTGAGTCCAACCTTTCTGAACCGTGCGCCTGGTGATGCGACCGTTTTTTCCACCGTTAAACTAGCAAGAGTGGATTTGGACACGCCCCAAATGCACTTGCGCCATACACTTAACACCGTACGCTTAGATAATTAAAATAGGTCCCAGGGTCCTAGTAGATCATTTAACTTCTTCTAATGAGTGTGATGGTGGTCGTTTTGAGAAGTATTGTTCCGTTTGAATAATAAAAGCCGTAAACAAGAGCATATTGCAACCGACTGCGAGAGGGATCGCTCCCACACGACCCAACCTTCACATGACCCAGTCACCCACCATGAGAGGGTTACAAAGCTGGTCGCCCCTGAATCCACACTCCTGGATTGAAACCGTCCAAACTAACTTGATGGCATCCCACACACTGTGTCCACGACCTAATACAGTCCATGGCCCTGACCTACCTGTAACAGGGGCACCAGCACCGGCATAGGCACCGCCAGGGAGCTGTCAATCAAAGGGAAGATCGATGCTGTGTTAGAAGAAGTCAGACAAGGTCAGAAGGTCAGAAGAAAATGATTGTTTTATCATTAATTGTACACAAAGGACTGCCAAAAACTAAGGACAACAGCCCCCCCCTAAATCACTTATCCATCCATCTATAATGTACTCTACACCCTGAGTCTATGGTGCGCTATATTGTACATTTACTTCATTTAATGAAGGGAAACGTGAGTGAAGGAAGGATTTTGTGGTACTGTGGTGCACGTGAATCCTTTGAAACACCTGCCAAACCTGGCCCTTTGGACCTACAGAGTTCCACCCACTCACTTGTAAGTTGTGCATATGAGCCTAAAAGGCACCGGGGATGTTGAGGTTAACCGGTTTGCGGTTCATCTCGGTTATAAATCGTAAATTGTGATTCATCGTTACAACTTTGAAGTCGCTACTTTAAAACCGTAAAAAATAAAAAATGTCAGTTAGCGTGTGAATATACTGTAGGTTAATTTTAGTTTTCCAATGTTACATGTATATATTTTCTATACAATCAGCTCTACGGTAGCCTATTTCTGCCCCCTTGTGTTCACAATGTTAGTAGACACCCCTGTAGCGCTTCGCTATATTTCCCCTGCTAAAGGCTTGGACAAGCTGCTCTGTTGCGTGTCTGACTGGGCGTGTGTGGCCACATAGTGAGGATGGCGGAGGAACGTGCGGTCTGTGCGTTCCCTGACATGTACCCGCCGAGTCGTGACAACCGTGAAATCGTGGTTATTTCTCTCACAATTCCTTCACAAATAATTGGCACACGTTCCTTCTCCAGCCGGGATCCAAACTCCAGCATTTGGCGCTTAACGAGACACCTCCGCTCTGCCGCCAAGGTCAGGCTGGACAAGACCCACCCTTGGCACCGGGTCATGGGCAGAGGTTGTGTGGCGTTCAGCAGGTTCAGACGCACAAGGCGGGGTTGCACAGCGGTGGAATGAGACCATGGCAAAAGCAGTGGGCGTCATCGTTACAGAACCATTTCTTTCATCTGTTCATGGCCAGCTCCGTGGAGAAACACCCAGGCTCCGATGTTACCACTCCTGACCTGACCCTAACACATTGACTGCTGTAAAGAATTCTTGCCTTAAAGCTAATTAGATGAACACAGATCTTTAAAGAGTCTCGCTGGACAATAGGCCAGGGAGGTTCTCCTTTCTGAATCATAATGTGCATGGAACGTTATCAGAATGCAAAGTGGGGGTACGTGGTGGAGGAGAATGTCCCAAAGTCAGTAGTGTTTTAAAAAAGGAACTAGTTTATATTTGTTACACACTGTACTGTAAGTGGGTTGTTGTGATCATTTTCTGCCAATAGGACATTGGGTTTCCACTAATTATGAGTTATATCTCCAGTGTGATTAAAATATTAAAACCTTTTTTGGATTTCATAAATCAAAGACATTTTAATTGCCACAACATTTTCATTGGCTCATTAGCCAATAAATTGAGATATATATTTGTCTGATGTCCACATTTATGGCGGACAGGCGAATTCTATTTCAGTCGTGTTCTCAGAAAACTGCCACATTAGCCTTTGAGACGTGCATACAAATGAACCTGTGCTAAGCCTTTGACACGACATGCTCTTTGCCCTGAGACACATTTTATTTAGAGCGGTGCATACCAACGTACAGCAGGCATTTTAATACCACATGCTTTAGACGTATTGTGCTTTCATGGCTGCTGTGCATTAACCAGCAACGCTAGCCCAGCAACATCTTTTACAAACATGTAAATGTATTCTATTTCCAGAGTGCTCTAATTGACCACTGCACTCAATGTATCCCTTAAACACTGTGACTTAGACGTCAACGTTAGCATCACTGCAAATACATGACTGTGGAAAGTGCATTGTGCACCTCCAGCAGCTAAATCTTATCCCAGAGCAAAAGCATAAAGATAGAAACACACACAAAAAAGGAAACAATCAGCAATATCTGCAGATTTCCAGATGTCCTCGGGTCTGAACCGTACACCGTTTAGCGGTTCTGTCCCCTCCAGCACACCCTGCCTAAAGGTTATTCCCTTAGCATGGATAAATCAATTCTCAGAGAAAGCAGCGAGGGCCGACCAATGTCTTGGTGCGTCTCACCGTTAAGGTAAACAGTCTCGGAGGGTTCTATCAAAAAGTGAATGGCAGCGTAGACCGGGGATAGCAATTGCCTATTTAGGGAGATAATCCCAGAGATGGATGGCTTCTCTGTGATTCATTTCCTCTCCTCTGTGCCCCTGTTTGCTTTGATCTTGTGGACTGGTTTAATCAGATATGGCACACTTGAGAGATAGCCTACTATCAGTGGGACTAAACCAAGGACTATGATAATCTCTCTCTCGCTCTCTCGCTCTCTCGCTCTCTCGCTCTCTCGCTCTCTCGCTCTCTCGCTTTCCCGCTCTCCCCCCTAAATGCCAGGGATGTATAGAAGGGCTAAAACTTGGCTCATTTCCCAGCCCACTATTAACTGTGACAAGACCTTATTCTGTGCTGCGATGAACTCCCTTCTCCGGCGGGGGCCCGTGTTCGCAAATTGCAAGGGAGGCGAAAAACACCAGCAGCACCAAGGCCAATTTGATCAGCCGCAGAGAGACAACAGCGGCTGTGAACCCGGGCAGCCTGTGAATGCTGAGGAGATGCTAATGACAACCGATCTAGGGGAAGATGGCCTCCATGTGTCTTTATGATCCGCTGTCAGCCTGAGTCAATGGACCCCTCTGATGGGAACAATAGTACATCACCACTTTTATACTACTCACTTTACGTGTTGTGACAAATAGAAGGCTACAGTCGGGAATAAACCAGTGGGGCAACATCATTTTTATCACGGCTGGTTTCAGAGCATGGCAGATGACGACCACAGTGGGGAAAGAGGGGGAGGCCCTGGTTCACCCCCGCCAAAGGGGTCTATATTGCCATAATGGTGCTGTGTTATCCCTCTCCACTCAACAAGTAACGTGTGTTTCACCAAGGAATGGCCATGTATGTTAATAGGCAGCTGTCCCATCAAAGCTCATCGGCTGTTGAGTCTCCCTTCACGCAAATGCTTCTTAGTGAACACTGTGCACACATGTACTGTGTGCGGTACGTTCCATTGTCATCCTTCACTCAATAGGTTGGAGAGTAATTATGCACTCACCATCTCTTGGGTACAGTGAACTATGTTAAGACTTATTAACATGACACATAAATGTGCTGGTAGAAACCCGAATGCTTTATAAATAAATGTCAATGATTCTCTTGCTCTGGAATGACATGTATGCAGTTCAACAAAGTACTTGAGCCTATATGCTTCTCCCTTGTTGCCAATATGCCAGCAAAATACAATACACACCCAGATACATTTCCAAACCTAATAACCAAAATCCCTTATATGTGCCACGAAATACCAGAAATGTCACAGTCAAAATCTGTCTTGAGGATTCACGTCTTTCTGTAACAAAAAAGCCAGAGTCCAGAAACTACTATTGTTATCACACACCGACCTAGAGAACGTCATCCATGCGTATCATGTTGTATAGTTTCCTGTAGCTCACTCAAAGCTACAACATATTATTCCTGCGGAAGCAGCAAGGGTAATTGGTACAATACTGTACAGGTACAGTCATTACACGAGTCACAGTCATCTGAGAGAACTGAGATGCATAATGTGCCCTGTTGGTTATTTTATAGCTCCAACCAAAGCCTCTATGTGTATTCAAGTAGAAATGTATTAAATAACCACATAAGATGGAACTGTTTTAAACCAATGTGATAATCCTAATTAACCCTCTCTATTCCTAAATGTAACTCTCTCTGACTTAAGTCCTCAACATAATTATTTCTGAAACAAGAAGACATGGAAAAGACAGAGGCATTCATGGAAACCTATTGCAATATAATGGTCATTAACACATTAACAGTGGTGACTGCAAACAGTGGTCTATAAATAAACATCCGTCTGTTCAGCCACTACCATCATGCATCCTGTCTGATGTAACACGGTAGGCCAGGCGTGCTTTTCCCCAGAGGCTTACTCCAGAGGCATGTCAAGACATAGAAATTATCTTTGCTTTTAAAACGGAGTTAACAGTGACACCGCACGCGTGCAACATCCGAGCATGTCCAAGCCTACCAGGGGATGAGGATGAGGATAAAATAAAACTCTACAACAACAAACCAACATAACTGGTTAGTATAACCTAGTATAAGTGGAGGGTGTAGGAAAAGGTTAATATAACAGACCATGATTGGAGCTGGACCTAAAACTATTATTAAAACTAAATTATCGACAAAGACTACCGCTGCTCAAGGATGCTTACAGGTGAACCAACTCTGGGGCTCAAACCCACAACCTTCCACCTGGTAGTCCCACACCTAGACCACTAGACTATCCTGCCTGAGCAAAGAGTGTTATTCTGTGTAATCAGAGTATTGTGTGCATGTAAGCAGTACCTAGCAAGGCATGGTAAAAACAAAACAGAGCCAATAGATATATAATGACACCATAGAACGAAGAAACTCACTGCTTGGAGGAGAAATAGGAATCCATCGAAAATACACTGGAAAATACCCATAGAAGTTATTTTAACCTAGTTCCTATGACAGAGAACTTGATTGAATTCCAGAGTATAGAATCCAAGCATTACACCTTGGTTTTTTAGATTATGTCTCTCAAGAGCAAACGGAGGAAAAGCAGGTCTGTGGAGTGATTGTCTATTTTGTACGGAAAGTGGTTATTTTGTGTGTGTAAGCTTATGAATCCTCAGATTGGCTCTCATCAGGTCATGCAGAACGGATCCCTGTCTAAACCTTGCCCTCTCAACACAGCCAGAGTCCTACACTGGTCCTGGTCTATAGACCCTTTCCCACCCCAACCCGTCACCCGACAGCAGCACAAATTAAAAAGCGTACCCCACCGACCGGCTTAAGATAAAAATAAACGTTTATATATTCACACAAACTAGGCCAGGCTTATGGCTTCTGCGAAAAAGTCTGCATTTTTTTACATCAGAAAACTGCCTGGGCTGTTTCACCCACTGTCTGATCGGGCACCACAAATTCCCGACCGCACCCGACAATGTCGATATTTTTCCAGGTAACTGAGGAACTAAGTCTGGTGACCGTGGATCACCCTGTTCTCATAGAACGTTTATGCTCATATTGGCTGGTGTATGGCCCATTCAGCTCATCAGATTTTATAGATTTTAAGTCGCTTTGGATAAAAGCGTCTATGACTAAAATATACAGTACATGTGCCCAGATGTTTGCCATGTTTGCGTGTTTTAATGCAATGCAATAGCCGTTAGATTTGTAATGATTTTAAGACGCGATTGCCTTGAATTCCAAAGATGAAAACTTTTCAATAGATGAACAGCTTTCAATGGATAGGCTAGAGAACACCTTTGTGGCTCAACCTTGGAGCCGAAGCAGCATTCAGCGGTATTCGGCCGTAGGACTTGCTTTTCCTGTACATGCACATTGATGAGGGATCAGGGCTGCTCCTTTCTCTTCCTATTCGAAAAATCACTGAAGAGAGATTTTTTTTGTGTGCATTTGTTCCCACTACAAGGGCATCGTTGTCATAGCAACAGGAGTCAATAAAAGGCCACGTGCCTAGACAATCTGCCGTTGCACCACGATTTGCCATATAATGAATTTCTATGAGATATCGTAAGCACTCATTATTCATATTATTATGTTTAAAATTTATATTGAATTTATCTATGATGTATGACTAAAGTCCAATAATTCTGGACTGAATCGTAAACGTAAGAGTGAAGATCTGTATCTCCTGCATTTAAATGTTTCTTTGAAATGTTTATCAAGGTCTAGCCTCATATTTATCGGGGGGAAAGCAATGCTAATTTCTAGTAAACAAGCTCTTTTCAGCAGCTAAGAATCTCTAACTAGAGTAAAAAAATAAAAGAAGATAACTTTTGAAATGTCATTTAGCAGTGCACTTTTGAAAAGCCACCCAAAGTCACTTAGTGACGAAATTGTTTGTATTAGCAGAAATTTTACAAATATAAAAACTATAGTGAACTATAAAAAAGTATGGGGATTCAGGATAGCTCCACAGGTAGTGATTTGGATATGCTGTTTACAATTACAATCAGGTCATTTAGCAGGTGCTTATCCAAAGCGACTTACAATGACATGGTGCTATTACATGGAGCAGGTAGGGGTTACATGGTGCTATTACATGGAGCAGGTAGGGGTTACATGGTGCTATTACACGGAGCAGGTAGGGGTTAGGCATCTTGCTCAAGGATGCTTACAGGTGGGCCAACTAGACTATCCTGCCCCCCATTGCTGTTGTGCCTTCTGAACAGCTTTGTTCTGTATCTCCCTTTGTGTTGTATCTGCTCTTTACAGCCCATCAAGTCCTGTCAGTCAGCATAGCAAATAGTAGAATGAGGGGATGTCATCATTTTTTGAAGCCTTCAGCGCTGAGCTCTTTGTAATGCAACAATACCTTTAACTTTCATTTGAATACGCCTCTCCGAAAGACATGCCTCTTTTAAGGGGAACGACTGGAATGGTGCAACATACTGCGTGTCATTAAAGCACGAGTCCACCCACACAGGTCATGACACCTTCCTCAGGACTGTGGGGGCGTGTCCACAGCTCACCTGATTGGCATCTTCCTGACGCCATTAACCTTAGAAAAGGTTTAATGAGCTTGTAAGTAGCTAGTTAGCTGGTAAGTAGCTAGTTAGCTTGTAAGTAGCTAG
This sequence comes from Percopsis transmontana, assembly GCA_025447815.1. Classification (NCBI taxonomy): domain Eukaryota; kingdom Metazoa; phylum Chordata; class Actinopteri; order Percopsiformes; family Percopsidae; genus Percopsis; species Percopsis transmontana. The sequence continues at coordinate 2,149 of JAOEHI010052574.1, read as the reverse complement.
TTAGCTTGTAAGTAGCTAGTTAGCTGGTAAGTAGCTAGTTAGCTGGTAAGTAGCTAAAACATCTGCAGGGGTGTACAGGGGCTCATACAACAAAATGTATAGAAAGTAAACCCCGACTCCAAATATTGTAACACTGCAAATAGTGTGTGTGTGTGTGTGTGTGTGTGTATGTGTGTGTGCCTGCATGTATGCGTGCATCTTGTGATGTCATAGGGTCACACTAATTTGCATAAAGCCTATCCAAGCGGACCTTGATTCCACTCCTTATTAAATTAACTGATGATCTATGCAGCACTGCAGAGCAAGTCTTTTCCTCAAATGTGATTTTATGGGAAGTTTCTGCTTGGAAGGTTTATGTGTAGGCTATTATTCCTGTCATGATGGGTTTAATGTTGCTAATGTACATTTATATGTGAGGCCACATTTCTGAAGCGTCTATCTCCTATGACCTTAGTTATATAGTTATTGACGATGTATATTTACAGCACTTTTACATAACCACATACAGCAAAGCACCAACTGTCAATTCTTGGCTTTCAGTAGAGCTTCAGCGTGTCAAATGTCACGTGGTGACTTATTCTGGCTGGCTAACCATCCAACAACGTCCTTTCTTGGCTCTTTTTTCCTAAACCCACGAGAATCCTGAAAGAATTTCAGGATTGCGGCGACACAAACTATTTCCTGCTCTTAAACAACACAACTTTCACAAGGTATTTTACGTATAAGAATATTGGTTAGAAAGTAGCTTTCCTTTTATGTTTTACGGTGTGTTTCATTATAAAGCTACACATTTAGATAATTAATTAATAAATGTCAGTTTCACCGCTATTGATCATTGGGATAATACAATATTGATATTCCCCTGGAGATCACTAATGTCTTATCACTTCAACCTAGGCTACTCCTAATTAATGAAAGGAGTTCACGGATGAAAACTTGTTTCAAGAATGTACCAAACATTTTCAAGGAAACAGACTGCAGAGAGCAAGAAAGAAGAGCTAAATTTGTCCTTTTATAAAGGTTACTCACAGGAAACTGACAGAAGTACATTAGATGTCTTCATTAGAGGAAAACCAAAAAGCGTGCCGGTATTATCATACCCTGTTTACAGTACAACTCCCTGTTAATGGCCCAGATGTATGCTCCAACTGAAAACCCAACAGAAAGCATTGCTACTTGTGTTTTGTATAGTCACGTCTAGCTATACTGTGAGTTTCTTGTTTTTGAAAAGGAGATTTATCATGGTTTCTGAAGGCGTAAACAGGCGTAAACAGGCGTAAACAGGCGTAAACAGGCGCCCACTGAACAGTAATATAAGCTCGGTGAGAAATGTTGTGTTTCTCAGTAGCGAAGACACCAGTGTGTGTTTGCGCTACGCACCATTAGAAGTGATGGGAAACAACTATTTAAGAAGGTCTGGGTTGACAGAGGTGAACCATAGGAATATCTAACTGTGTGTGTGTGTGTGTGTGTGTGTGTGTCTCTCCGGTCTCTCCTCGCCTGTGTGCGAAACCACTGACCGCCAGCCGTCCACACTACCAGCACAACCAAGCCACGCCTGTCTCTTAGACTATCCTGCCCCCTGCGACTCACACGCATCTCACAGGCAGGGGGCGTGATCACAAGTTCTTGGTCACATAGCCGGAAGGTTCCCCCTTCACAATGAATGTTGGTGCTGCATGCATAATATATCTATATTTACCTTTAAACACCAGGGCGTTGACGGTCATAATCAACGTAGTGACTACAAACACACGCGCCCATGTGTCTGACGTGCATGTATGCACGCACGCACACACACACACACACACACACACACACACACACACACACACACACACACACACACACACACTAATTTGCGATAAAGTGGTCCACATCAAGAGTAGCCAACAGCAGACTAAGAAGTCCTTCTAACATACAGGGGCAGGATAGTCTAGTGGTCTAGTGGTGTTGGACTCCCAGCCAGTAGGGGGCAGGATAGTCTAGTGGTCTAGTGGTGTTGGACTCCCAGCCAGTAGGGGGCAGGATAGTCTAGTGGTCTGGGTGCTGGACTCCTAGCTGGAAAGTCATGGGTTCAAGCCCCAGAGGTGTCCTACCTGTAAGCATCCTTGAGCAAGATGCCTAACCCCTACCTGCTCCATGTAAT
>JAOEHI010052573.1:0-16505 GCA_025447815.1 Percopsis transmontana | reverse complement strand
GTAACCAGCAGAAATAAAGCCGTGCGGCGCACGGATAACCCCGCAGACCGGTGTGGACAGTGTGTGTGTGCCACAGTCACATTTATGTGGAGACGTTTGGCATAGTGAATAAATGCTTAAATGGCACAACTCGACTAATTGCCCATACCTACTTTATACATATATAACAATATCTTGATAAAATAAACTCACCATCAATATCAATCAGCTCATCGCAGAATCCAAAATAACCTTTACATTAGTACAACAGTAGTCTGGTGATGTCAGAAATTGTGTCCCTAACACTTCACAAGTGTTGTGAATTAGGAATTGTTTAGTAAAACGCATTAAAAAATCTTTAAGAACCAAATTAGTGGCTTTAGAGAAAGAAGAGTTACTCAACTGATGTGAAACCCATAACACTCTTCCAAAGAACTGCAACAAACAAAATGGTCCAAATCGCTCCAATTAACAGACTCAACAGATGCTTATATCTGGGCTTTAAACCCAGCAGTGAGTTCAGTGAATCTTTCCAAAACATCACAACCTATTTTTTGGTTGGAAATACGGTGTCCTCATCATATTTAAATTAGCGGGCCAGAACTAAATAAATCCTGGCCTGCATCTGAAATCTTACTAAGAGATGTGCAGGTCTACAGCCTTCTACAACATAAAGGGGACGTGCTACCTTATAAAACCCAAATACACTCACATACACTACAAAGCAATTCTATAACACAGGAGATCCGGGTGGATCCAGGAACCCGCATCACATTGTTAAAGGGACACTCCTCAATTTGTATCCAGAATTGCTCTGTAGTTAAAACCAGAATTTATAAAATAACGTTGTATTGGTTTAAAACTCCAGGAGCACATACCCCTCCCACACCTGAGTGCTGAGTGGCTCACACTGTTCTGTACCCACTATCACCATGTACACAGTAGTATTTCAAAACATAAATGTGGGGTTCTGGGGCTGCTGTAGGAGAAATACCATTAAAGACGATCCGGAGAATACAGAATTGCAAACTTAGCATAATTGTAGTTATACTAAGATCAAAATATGTATTCTAATCATCCAGTCATCACTGTGCAGGAATGACTACTTATCACTATGCCCTGACATTACTATCCCTAGTTCCTAATTTCTTCAGAACCCAACAGAACTCCTTCAAGGACCTTAACATGTTGCTGGACCAGACTGAAGGAGTCACTCTACCAGTCTCTCTTGTGACCTGGTAGCTTTAGCCAATAGGGACCAAGCCATGTGTCCGTGGCATGCAAACAGATTTAAACAGATCAAGAAAAGACCCCTTTTCTCACATCCATTAATTAGGGCACTCAGATGGGTGGGTGGCAGATGAAATGTCAGCAGGTCTGATGGACTGTACTTCAGGGAGGGCCTAAAAACGATTACTCTGCAAGAGTCACTGAGGGTTCCTATTGAAGTCAGATCAGAAGAATAATGGGAAGTCTGTTCACAATATGAGTAAAGGAACCAGGCCTAAATCTTAACATGGTAGTGCCCAGAACAGTTTTCTTTAACAAGGATCAGATGTAAAAAAGTAAATGTCAAATGCCATTAAATATGAGTGAGAGTTACATCCCAGGCTCACAGCTAAGCCAACCCAGGCCCAAGTTCCTCGCTTTCTCTCTCTCTACAAGCCTGAACAACACCCTTCTTTGAGTAGGAGAAGAGAGGGCTGGTATGAGGAAGATAAATCCCAGTCAGCCTGTGGCATGTAAGGACCTCTCCCTCCCTCAGAGGGGAGAGACAAACTGGAAAAGTTGATGTGAAAAGGAAAATCATTTATGTTGCGTTTTATATTATGTTTTGGTGTCAGAGATCCATCACTAGTCATACACTTAAGTTAATGCTAGAGGAACCATGATTAAGAGGAGTCAGTGTTAGAGCTGTAGCTATAATACTTGGTTAACACATGGGTGGGGGCCTGCATTTTCTGGGGGAAGTTCTGCTCCTTTTATTGCAGTTAGATAAACATACAAAAACATCATACTGTATGGGACATATGAAAACAGTCATATGAAGGTGGCTTTCACCACTTATCAGCCTACTTCTCTCTGAGACAACTGTTAATCACAGAGGAACTGGGAAGAAAGACGAATAAAAAAATGAAATGAATGCAGGAGGATTGTAGGCACAAAGAGGAGAGGTCAAATTAGAGCGCTGAGACAGCGCTGAGGAGAACCTGTCCCAACCTGTTAAGGACAAATACTCTGACAGCTGCAAGCGCTGCAGTTAGCAGCGCTTGCAGCTGTGATATGAGTTACAGCATATCTTATAAAAATTAAACCATTTCAGAAATGTACACTCCTTGATTGTTATATTGCCCCCAGAATCACAAATGTCCTCCCCAGCAAGTTAGAGGAGAGGCTCTGGCTTAGGGTTTTCGTAACGCTGGTTTCAACCACAAGGGTAATTATGAACACAAATGAAAGAGTGTCCCTTTAACATATTCTTTATCAGTTGTAGCCTTGTGTATCTGCTCGATCAAACCATACAGCTTTAATACACAAAGTTCCAGGTACAGCCAGGCTCATTCTTCTCAGCCAAAGACTCAATGAAATATTATATTTAGAAACTTTCCCCCTGCTGTTCTGAGATTTGACCTGAAAGGTTAACCCAGCACTTTGTTGTGCTGTGGGACAGTAAAAGGCCAGCGATACATAGGGCGGGGTCGTTGATCCATGTTTGTTTTTCCCAGGCATGGTAAAAGCTGTCTGCCTGGACCTGGCCACAGGGCATCAAAACAAGGTTTTATACCAGCTTCCCCACTCCTCCAACCATAGAAGGACCTAAATATTATTCCAGGTGCTTAATTCATCAGCTGGAAGGGCCCATTCTATTCTACACGTCTAGCAGGCTGCAACAAGAGTGTATAGTTGCTGTTGCATTGTGGGATTTACTGCTGCCTGCCTGTGTCTGTCAGGATGAGCACACCGGCCCTCTGTAGCTTCACAACAACAATACAAAACAGAGCCAGTCCTAGCTGCTCAATGATGCGCTCCCTAGTTTGGACAGGTTTTAACACCTTTCATATCGACAGCCAATGAAGACCGGGAGCCCAGAAAGACTAGGGGGCTGATGGGATAAGAAGCAGTTGTGATTTACAATTAGGTCATTTAGTGGTGCTTGAACCCACAACCTTCCGGCTGGGAGTCCGACAGCTCTACCACTAGACTATTCTGCCCCCCAAATATTTGTTGTAGCTGTTCATGTGCACTGAAATCAAACTGTCCTTGGGAAAATTACACAAATCGTCTGTGTGGCAAACATCATTCACCAGCCTGAACCTGTCTGTCAGGTTCTCCATGCAAATCACCACAAGCACGCCAGCGCCAAGTCACGCCAAGTCAGCAGCCATGAATAAAACACACACAAAAAATCCGGCAGCAAACTAGATTAACTAGAAGAATGGGCTGAGCTGAGCTGCTTTCTGTGTGGAATTAAATTGAAACAACCTGGGGCTGGATAGGTTAGAGGGTTTGACCCCTGACATACCTGTTAATGACCAAATTGTAACTCACTGGTAGATTAAAATACATTGACACCCTGGAATGTGTTATGCTAATACATGTTTATAGAAAGCCTGCTAGCAGCTCTGGAGGGTAAACGGAACCCAAACATGTTCACCAGAAGCATACAGGCAACATAAAAGATCAAAATGCTAGCATCTCATGTATACAGTTGTGGTCAAAAGTTTACATACACTTGTAAAGAACATGTATGTCATGGCAGTTTGAGTTTCCAATAATTACTACAACTCTTTTTGTGTTATGGAATCATTGGAGCACATACTTCTGTTTTGTTGCCAGTGGAACTGGTGCTTTACAGAAAATAAATTGAATAATGAAGGAGGAATACCTTCAATTTCTTCAGAAAAATCTAAAATTATCAGCCAGAAGCCTTGGACACAGTTGGGTGTATTAAGAGGACAATGGCCCCAAACACACATCAAAGGTGGTACAGGAATGGCTAAATCAGGCTAGAATTAAGGTTTTAGAATGGCCTTTATAAAGACCTGACTTAAAACCCTATCAAGATTATGTAGACTTTGCTGAAGAAACAAGTCTGTGTCAGAAAGCCAACTAATTTAGCTGAACTGCACCAAATCTATCAAGAGGAGTGGTCAAAGATTAAATCAGAAGCTTGTCAGAAGCTTGTGGATGGCTACGAAACGCGCCTAATCGAGGTGAAAATGGCAAAGGGACATTTAACCAAATATTAACATTGCTGTATGTATATTTTTGACACAGTAGATTTGGCATAATACATTTCATGACTGTTTTTTGTGAAAAAGTAGTATGTGCTCCAATGATTCCATAACAAAAAAGTTGTTGTAATTATTGGAAACTCAAACTGGCATGACATACATGTTCTTGACAAGTGTAAGTAAACTTTTGACCACTACCGTAAATTAAGAAATAACTGGTGTTCTTAGTAATAGGATTACATGCTTTGTTTGTATGTTTATAATTTACACAAATTTCACCCACCACATACATCACTGCAATAAAAACTACTCTTACTGTCCTACTGCTGTTTACTGCTAATAGGACTGGTGTCTGTCTCTATAAATGTGGTAGTAGATACTAGAGAGGAGAGGAGAGTTCTAACACAATAAACTACTAATCCAATCAGAGAGAATTATCCTGGTGCCACAGTTCAAAGACAGCATTAAGGAGCTTTCAGCCTGCAGGATAGAAGATGACATGCAGACAGACAGACAGAAAGCATTCCGTCTGTCTGTCAAGTATGGTGTACATTTTAGGACGCTCTCAGACCTCAGCGACAGTTCTCAGGCATAGTCAGGACTCATACAAAAACGGCCTCAGACAAAACGACATTAAAGTCTAACCTATCATACAACTAGACATCAGGCTATTCACCATTCATCATTGGATATTCATCTGACATTCGGCGTGCCGAAATGCGGTACTAATAGGCGGACTACAAAGTCTGAAATTTTAATTTGTAATTACTCAGGATCCTTACCGCCTAGAGACGTCAAACCAACTTTGTTTTTACTTGTCTACGGCCCCTTCATAATGCACGCCTCTTAGAATTTTCAGAATATTATTTTATAATTGTAAAATTATTTCATCATAAAAAAAAAATCATATAATTTATATAATATAATATATATAATATAATTTGTCAAAAGCCCGTAGTAGTAGAATCAGTTGTAATAGTTTAGTCTGAGGAACGATGCCGTGTTGTCTGATGTCTGAGACCTGACGCTGAGGATGTCCTAAAATGTACACTGCATACAAGCTGGTAGGGCTGGACGATATGGCCAAAATTTATATCACGATATGCAATCTGACACTAGAATGGACACAAAAATGGAAAGAAAATTACACATAACGTTTTACGAGTTTAGTTATTGTTCATGCTCCAATTTGCCTCGCCTCCAATTCATCCTTACTCCCACTGCTCTCTTCCTGTCCTGTTATAAAGTACTATCATTCATCATATCCTATAAAAACACACAACGCTTTATATATTAAAATGTCCCTGTTCCAGTCTCTTACCACACTGTAGAAGCATCTAAAGCCTCTGAATCTAGAGGGGGAAGCTATCTACCCTAATCATGTCCTGTCTAGTTTATGATCCAATGTTGTTGGATACTGAGGCCTGGGGCTGTGGTAGAACTATTCATAGTGAATCACAAGTTGGCAGGGTTCAAAAACTGTCATTAAGGTCCCTGGTCCTGGAGTGTACCACATGACACTGCTGAGATGGTTTCATCCACAGTATAATTATGAATATATATTTTAAGACTGGAGAAACCACAAGGGGAATCAGACTCTTAACCATGGTGGTATTAGTGCCTTGCTCCATTCAATGAGCACCTCAGCACCAGAGCCCTGATAGCTTTAACATTTACTGGGTTAAGACCTTGTTTGTACTTTTTATGCAGTTTACCATTCTCCATGTTTACCACAGCTAAAAGGTATGGTAAAGGTATGGACCATAAACATTCTTAATCATACCTACACTATAAAGTTTTGGGACCCCTTCCCCTTACATGCACATGAAGGTTAATGACATCCCATTCTTAATCCGTAGGGTTTAATATGGAGTTTGCCCACCCTTTGCAGCTATAACAGATTCAACTGTTCTGGGAAGACTTTCCACAAGGCTTAGGAGTGTGTTTATGGGAATTTTTGACCATTCTTCTAGAAGCGCATTTGTGAGGTCAGGCACAGATGTGGGACGAGAAGGCCTGGCTTGCAGTCTCCGCTCTAATCAAGGCTAATCAAGTTCCTCCACACCAAACTCACTAATCCATGTCTTTATGGACCTTGCTTTGTGCACTGTTGCCCAGTCATGTTGGAACAGGAAGGGGCCATCCCTAAACTGTTCCCACATTTGGAAGCATGGAATTGTCCAAAATGTCTTGGTATGCTGAAGCATCAACAGTTCCTTTCACTGGAACTAAGGGGCCAAGCCCAACCCCTGAAAAATGACCCCACACCATAATACCCCCTCCACCAAACTTTACACTTGGCACAATGCAGTCAGGCAAGTACCGTTCTCCTGGCAACCGCCAAACCCAGACTCGTCCATCTGATTGCCAGACAGAGAAGCGTGATTCGTCACTCTAGAGAACACGTCTCCACTTCTCTAGTGTCCAGTGGCGGCATGCTTTACACCACTGCATCAGAAGCTTTGCATTGCACTTGGTGATGTAAGGCTTTGATGCAGCTGCTCGGCCATGGAAACTCATTCCATAAAGCTCTGTACATACTGTTCTTGAGCTAATCTGAAGGCCGGCCACACGAAGTTTGGAGTTCTCTAGCTATTGACTGTGCAGAAAGTTGGCCGACCCTGCTCTGTGATTTTACGTGGCCTACCACTTCGTGGCTGGGTTTCGTTGAGTATCTGGAGCATTAGTATTTGTGGTTTTGATTACAGGCTCAAAATGGCCAGAAATAAAAAACTTTCATCTGAAACTGATCCATTCTTGTTCTGAGAAATGAAGGCTATTCAATGCGAAATTTTCAAGAACACACCAGTCAAGAGTCATCCACAAGGTATTGCATGGTGTTGCAAAATAGAGTGATCCCTTTTCCCTGTACAAATCTCTCACTTTACCAACCACCACCAAAGCAGACCATCACATTGGCCAGCATCCCGGAGTCACCTCTTCACTGTTAATGTCGAGACTGGTGTTTTGCAGGTACTATTTGATGAAGCTGCCCGTTGAGGACCTGTGAGGTGTCTGTTTCTCCAACTAGAATCTAATGTTTGTCCTCTTGCTCAGCTGTGCACCGGGGCTCCTTTTTCTATTCTGGTTAGAGCCAGTTTGCCTGTTCTGTGAGGAGAGTATCTGGAGCATGTATGGGTTTGATTACTTCCATACTATTACATGCAAGAAATTAGCAAATTTATCGCTGATGCTCCAGATACTCAACAAGTCTAAAGAAGGCCAGTTTTATTGCTTCTTTAATGAGCACAACAGTTTTCAGATGTGCTAACATAATTGCAAAAGGGTTTTCTAGGGTTTTGCCTTTATAAAATGATAAACTTGGATTAGCTAACACAACATGCCATTGGAACACAGGAGTGATGTTTGCTGAAAATGTAGTTAGATATATAGATATTCCATTAAAAATCTGCCATTTCCAGCTACAATAGTCATTTACAACATTAACAATGTCTACACTGTATTTGATGTTATTTTAATGGACAAAAAATTTGCTTTTCCTTAAAAAAACATGGACATTTTTAAGTGACCCCAAACTTTTGAACGGTAGTATATACAGTATATATCAATTATGAATGCCTTTGTTAATAAGATCACCCAAATGTTTAGATGTACATAACGGTTTCTGAATATTTACAATTTACTCTGCTGCTTAGCATAGAGTTCCAGTTTCTTTTATAGTTCTTCAGACATGATGCAGGCATCCAACTAGAATACCGAGCCTCCATACAGAGTTAATCTGTGACATAAAACTTAAGTGGGGCCAAAGTGCGGCAAGAGAGAAATTATAGTCTTTGTCAACACAGAGACAAGCCTGTGTACACATAGGCAGGGCCCCAACAAACCTTACTTATGCTCTGTAGCAGATTTTATGTTATTTAGTGTGAGGTCAGATTTGTTTTTAAGAGAGAGGGGCTTCACTTCAAAGTGTAAACAGAGTAGGAGCTTTCTGTACACAGTATGTGTGTAACAATGTTTTATAAGCTGTGTATAATAATCAGTAGCCTAAATCCTCAAGGCAGTATGACTGCATATTGTGTCTGATTGGTGCTAGTAACCCATGCTGTTCTCACCAGCCAGCTGTCCAAACAAATATTAGCTGCTGCTTATGTAATGAAATGCGTGGCATGTGCTTAGCGCATCCTCTTAGGTATACCACCCATAGCACAGCAATGTGTGTGTGCATGCATGCTGCTGATGTTGTGGAGGAATCAATGAGAAAGCAGACACACGGCGACAAGTCAGAACACCTGCAACATCAGCCCAGTCTGAGGACCCAGAAAGAAAGAAAGAAAGAGAGAGAGAGAGAGAGAGAGAGAGAGAGAGAGAGAGAGAGAGAGAGAGAGAGAGAGAGAGAGAGAGAGAGAGAATATAAGTTCTGCATGTATGTGTGTTTGAACGTACATTACACTAGGTAACTGCAAATTACCTCATAAGAAGTCTTAAACAGATGTGTAGCTTAATTTAATTCTGGCAGAATGCATCAGAATAGAACAGCGGGCACAAGCACATTTGTGCACCAAACTGCTTCTACAACACAAACACCCTCAGAGAGGTGTATAATGATTGTAGAATTACATGTACATCTATAGTACCCTGTAGTACGCTGAATAAGTCTCTAGTGTTTCTTGTGTGAGGTGCGTGTACCGTGCTCTGTGTGCGTGTTACTAAGAAGAGGAAAGCAGCAGTCTTACCGTGCAGTGTTCATCTGGGTACATACTGTCCTACTGCAACAAAATCACTCCTGTAGGCTGTGGTGCAGAGGAGGGCGCTGGTGCAGAGGACACACTAGATCTATAACGCCGACTGTTCCTCTATTCACAATAGATCTATACAACCAACTGTCCCTCTCTATTCACACTATATCTGTAAGACTGACCCTTTCTGTATATAAACACTATTACAGACTGTTACTGCAGCATAAATGTCACTCCAGGGCCTTAACATGATGACACACAGAGGGAAAGATAGAGAAAGAAAAAGATAAAGCGGCCCTGCCCTCCGAGAATGCCACTCTGCACAACACAAAGCTCTTGGAGGGATTAAGAACAGATACGCACTAGTGTGTGTGTGTGCGCGCGCGTATACTTTGTCACTAATTCAGTTATTTTAAATCAACATTTATAAAGTTTTATGTCATATTCATTTTTGTATTTTATATTTCTCATTCTTTCTATTAATCATTCTAACATGTAAAGAGAGAAGGTCATCAGCAAAATAGGAGGAATGGAGGATTGAGAGCTTGTTACACAACACACACTTAAGCTCCCAGGCTCTGGAAATTCACTTGTCACTGCTGTCGGTTACTGGAGGCGTCAGCTGATTAAAACTAGCAAGAGGAACAAGGGATGTAGGATCTGATAGCATGGGGAGAGAGAGAGAGCAAGAGAGAGCAAGAGAGAGCGAAAGAGAGTGGTGCTCACTCACTGTGTTAGAAGCAGGTTAATAAAGGTCTGATCAGCGTTTGAGGTCGTCTGATAAAAGAGAGAGGAGGGAAAGTGAGAGCTGATCTACCACACAGGAACAGTCAAACGCAAACACACATGCTTTGTTCTAGTCTTTTATGATTACTCATACTCATTAATACTATACTGTTCCTGGTCTAAACCATTTAGATAGCATCTTACAGTAAAAGTGGGTGACTCACTTTAATAACCTGTCCTGTGGGGAGCTCTCTTACCTCCCCCCACCGCATACATACGGGACCAGGCTGGCATGGGATCCTGCTGGACACCGCCAGTTACCTTTGTTGTTACCTATGTTGTCACATTTGTGTTTAAATCAGTTAATGGTTGTGATTGAACTGGCAAGTAAAGCCGTTACAGCCACTGTACAGTGGTTTTGGCTCTGAGCCAGCTCTAACAGCGTTGAGACGTTGCTTCTTTTACTGCGGTAAGAAAAAATCCATACTGTCACAGCTCTAGCGCCATGATTTTCACAGCATTCAAGTGACTGTTTTGCTGGATATGACGCTTTAGGTAGTCTTGTCCACTTCCCCTCAGCCCACTGTTTCCCTGTCAAAAAGTCACTGATAATTTTAGCTTCACAGCAGACATTACACGTTAGCCCTTCCTCTCTCACTTGAATACGAGAACAGTTCGCCAAGTTTCACCCCACGTCCCCCGGTTTGTACATACTTCTCTAATTTTCCATCTTAAATCGTCCGCAGTTTTTTTTTTTTTTGCAGTTTGGCAAGGTGGATAGCAAACAAACCTAGAGACTGACTTTACTTCAGCTAGCATTAATGTTAGATAACATGTAAAAGTGTCTGTTGTGCGGTAAAAATGTCAGTGTGCGGGGCACTTGAGCTTAGAGGGAACGGTGGGTGCGAGCTGTTTCATCTAGCTTGTACATCCATAATGAGTTTGTGAGAAAGCACTCTTCGCACCCGGCCAAGCAAAAACAATGTACATTAATATGTTATAATTACCCAAAATCTGTTAATTTAGTTACAACCTGACATCCAGTTAACCTGTGGAACATTTTAGCTGTTTTAGCATTCCTACATTCATTAAACAATGAAACACTGCTTATATACATAAAAATATCTCCCTTTTGTTATCGATCTCCACGGGAGAGGTAAGTGTTATGAGGAATTTGCTTTATGCTTTAGTCTGTCACTTATTTTTGTTTGCTAGCTTAAGTTCTTGGTGGAGTTTTCTCACTTGTTTGTCATTTAATTTACATAGGAACACAACTGGATGGAGTGTAACTGGAGGAATTTGTCAGGTGGGCCTATGTTTTGTGTGTTTTTTTCCATTGTAAGTGTAATACTATTGACTGTAAAAAAAAGCCCCTTTTGTTATCGATCTCCACGGGAGAGGGACACAACTTGATGGAGTGTAACTGGAGGAATTTCTTTACTGTTTGTCAGAAATAAATGGCGACTGCCTCCGAGAGTGTTTTGGCCTGGGTGTCCGTCTTTTCATACAGAACACTAAACTAACCGGTTACATATGCAGTCCAAGGCCACTTTCACTGACTGCAATGTCTTACCATACTGTATTGCGTGCACTGTCCGTCACGACAGAGCTGCGAGTTCTTTGATTCGTCTCGAATTTGGCCTTGACACAGATAAAAAAAAATATATTGCGATGTATCAAAATTAAATTATTGGTCCTACCCCTACTGTATGCATAATCTTGCTTATCCTCAACATTTCTTGACAGGTATCCTGGAGAGTAGGAGGCCTGAAGAAGAGGAGTGAAGCAGTAAATGAAAGCACACCCAAGGGCATTATGATCCATTAAGACAACACACAGGAGCTGAGACCTGAGCTCCTAACTGCTGTTTCTTCGATTAGAGATCAATGAAGGATTTATAAGAAGCAGCTCATTAGAAACACAACAAACACAAATCCTCCATGACCCAATAGCGTTTTATGCCAGGACTCGACATTAACACTAGAACCGCGGCAATTTTTTCCAATGGCAAGCAATTTATACATCCTTTTGTTCTCACGAAGGGCTCATTAAGCTTGCGTCACTACAATGACGGGGGTTTGTGGGGGTTGGGGCGATGAGTCTATGGCCTTCCCATTGTATTCTCAAACTAAACAATGTGAAATAATATCAAAACTATATTTATGAACATAGCGAGGTGTAAGTGTAATTTCGCTGAGAAATGCGAAGCGTCGCAGCTGTTATTCATACACACGTCAGAGCTTGAAATAAGAAGGAAGGCTCCACTTGTTTGTCTTGTTTGCCCCAGTTACCTTGGCCTTCATGTGGTTCTTACGTACAGTAGGCTATAGTCTTTGGTGTGTCAATATGACCATGTCCACAAAGGAATGAAAACCAGAACCTTGCCCAGAGCATCACACTACCTCCAGCGGCTTGTCTTTGTCCCACAGAGTGCATCCTGGTGCCATAACTTCCGCAGGTAAACAGCGCAGACATACACAGCCGTCCATGCGATGTAAACGAAAACAGAACTCCTCAGACCAGGCGACTGTTCGCGTACCATCGAATATATCCCAGACCTTGACATGTGCCCTTGTTAGTAGATAATCAACGTTATACGCTGTTTTGGCTCATCAGTGTATATGTTATATGCTATGCTTATATGCTATACTATGTGTTTCATAGCCCCCCCCCAGGGTAGCCTCAAGCAAGGCAATTAAATCTTCAACCAGTCCCCTGAGCAGCTCCATCAAGATATATAAATACAGTGATGCGTTCTCATGCCCAATGACCAGAAAGGAGCTGATAATGCTGTCAGGATGGCATCACTAGGATCTGTTCCCCAGTGTTTCCAGCACCACAAAAAAACTCCTCAAATACCATCACACACACACATAATAGACGGTGAATTAACCGTGTGAGTCAGTGTTTAATTCGGCGTGTATCTGATCCACCAACCAGCACTTATTTTATTGAGAAATCTTAATTTCTGAAACAGCCCTACCTTTAAGCATCTTTGAGCAAAATGCTTAACCCTACTTGCTCCTTAATACTGTAACTGTACACACTAAGTTGCTTTGGATGAAAGTGTTTCGTCTGATAAATGACCTAGGATAGTCTAGTGGTCTAGGTGATGGACTCCCAGCCAGAAGGTCGTGGGTTCAAGCCCCAGAGTTGGCCTACGTGTAAGTATCCTTGAACAAGAAGCTTATCTACTCCATGTAATAGCAAGTCTCTTTGGAAAAAAGCGTCTGCTAAACAACCCAATTGTAATTGTAACCTGATTGTTGTAATAAAGAAATAAGAAAGGGAGAAGAGAACAGGTCTTGCTTTACCCCACCCATCCCAGGCAGCTACGCATGCTGAAATACACAAATGGAGCACACCCGGTGACACCTGAGCTGATGTCAGAGGCAAAACAAACTGGTAGTTTCACTGTTACACCAGGAAGTAGCCAACATCAACCTAAGACCATCCTGATTTTAAGATTTGTTCCGCACTGCACATCAGTCTGAAAACTCTCTATTGAAAGACATTCAGGATTGAAGCAATGTGAACAATAAAAAGGGGGACGAGTTGGATTGAAGACTATAGAACGACCCAAATTCCACTAATATTTGAAATATTGACAATTTTCCATTTTGTAATGTTGACCTCAAAAGGAGCAAAACACAAATTAAGTTCCAAAACGTAGCATGTAGCATTTTTGAGGTAGCGTGTACCTGCAGGTGTAGTTTATGTATGTGTTGTGGTTCTATACCTGCAGGTGTAGCTGATGTATGTGTTGTGGTTCTATACCTGCAGGCGTAGCTGATGTATGTGTTGTGGTTCTATACCTGCAGGTGTAGCTGATGTATGTGTTGTGGTTCTATACCTGCAGGTGTTCGGTGGAGCTGCTGCTGAGCTCGTCTCCAGACTCAGACTCGTTGCGTGGGTCCAGACTCTCTCCGGCAGAGTCACAGTGGTTCAGCTCGGGGGAGCGAGCTCTGGCACGGGGTAGGGTGTTACAGCCCCCCCTCTGGCCCGCCTGGGGGACATGGAGCATGGTGTCAGTCGGGTCTCGCTCGTGCTCTCTGGGGCTGCCAGGGTCATGGCGCTGGCCAGGAGGGCTGCAGCGTCCGGAGGGAGAGCGTCTGTGGAGGCTCTCGCCGGGGCGCTCAAGCTTCGGAGCACCTGGCTTCTCCCGGGTGGGGGTGTTGCCTGCAGCAACAGCAGGCAGGTGTAGGGGGAGGGGCTTGGGCGGGGGCATGAGGGCCTTGCGGACCTCCCGGACATACTGGGCGGGCACATAAAAAGCCTTGGAACCTTCCTCCTTCCTCACCTGCCACCAGTCGTTGTTAGTCTTCCTCACCAGTAGGAAGCACTCGCCCTGGCGGATGGAGATAAGCCGGTCCTTGGCCTTGTATTCATAGTCGTACTCCACCTCAATGTAGACCTGGCCCGGGGCAATGGGCAGGTCCGCCATAACGCCTTGCTCTGTCCAGCTCAGGATGGGGCCCTAATCAGCATGACGGACAGAGCTAGGGAGAATGGGGGGACAAGTTAAATACCTCTATCAGACACACACACACCCACACACACACAGAGCACCTTATTTTACTGAATTCTAGGAGAATATAGATTCAAGGCCATCAAGAGAGAGGAAGCGCTGTTTAACGTCTGTGATGACAGTTGTTTGTTGCATACACTTTCGCAGCGACGACCTGTTTACAACAAATAGCGGTCTAATCAGAATTTAAAAACGATGCAGTGCCATGTATTTTTCCATGGGTCTCATGAAACAGAACCCCAGCCAGGTCGACTGAAAGACTGGGATTTGATGTTCGTCAAGTCGAACCTATACTGTGATATGTGCATGTGTGATATGCAATGATATAGTAAGTTATGAGTGCCGTATTTTACAGTGTGTAGATTATTTGCAGAGGTAGTGCAGTGTAGGGTTGGGCAAAATTGTCCTTTCGACAACAGTGCTTCAATTGGTGATTGCCGTTGTATTCGCGGGGGTGGGTAGTCCAACCAAAATAGCAGGTGTGAAAGGTGCCTCGGACCACGGTCTGGACCAAAGGACCAAATTTTGGTCCAACCAAAAGAGGTAGTCTCGGTTCGCTTGCAGTGTGAAAACACTTTTTGTATGGTTCGGACTTTCGAACCAATTATAGTACGTAATACTGTGCAACGTAGGGCTGTGCAAAAAAAATCAATACAGCTGAGTATCGCAATATTTTATTCCACGATACTTTATCGATTTTTTTGACCCATGTACCGATACATCAAAATAAATTATAAAGTTGTAATTAAACACACGAAAAATATACAGAACAAGGAATAGTTATACAAGATGAAGGATAAAACAAGGATAAAACAATGTGTAATGCAAATATTGTTCTAATAAATTGGAATGGAAATTTTGAATTAAGTAGTTTTCACTCAATTTGTAAGCCGAGTTATCCATATAATGTGATATACATGTACATATTAAACTACCTAGATGGTACACAGCAAGTTTTATTTTCAGCTCTATTTTAAAATTTTCATGTAGATTATCGCAATGCATCATAAAACGTATCATATCGTGACCCATGTATCGTGATATGTATCGTGAGGTCCTTGCCAATACCCAGCCCTAGTGCAACGCGTTATACACTCTCCATTGACTTTGTATTGCCTGATTAGTTCTGAGTGCAACGTGTCGTATTATTATTACTCTGAAAACAACGCCGACTGGAGAGGAACACAATTGGCACCACAATATGCTAAATTGCTTTACCTAGCTAAAAGCAGTCAATATTTCACCATGTCAAAGTATTATTATACAAGGTTTTTCCATTTTTCCTGCTATTGCCTCACACCTAATTGTCTGTATTCACGCACGCCTGTCTATAAACCAATTTCAAGTATAGTGAGACAGCCTACGCAGGTGATGCGCTCGCAAAATTGCAATGTGAAACCAAACCAGATCCAATTTAACAAACGCCCTAAATAACCAAAACAAAGGACTTTAAATCGCCAAAATATCAGCAGAAAACATACACCTGCGATGGATTCAGCCCATTATCGATTCCCGATGTATTCGCCCATATCACCCAAACATAGTGCAGTACAGTTATATGCTGTTGTTCAGCAGGATGACAGCCTCAGGAAAGTTGTTCCATCTGTACTTTTTGCATGCTTACACTTGTCTCACTGTGTACTCACATCAGGTACATTGGATGCAGCTCTAGCGAGGATAGAGGAACTGGAGGCACACGTATGAAGACTGACCATCATGTAGCAGCATGAACAGGGGACATTGTGGAAAAAAACACACAGTGCCTGGCATGGTAGCAGCTCTGGGTTCTCCTTGAGAAGCCCTTTGTTTGGGGGGGGGAACCATTTCCCGTCTTTCAACGGGAAATGGTCCTAAAATGTATATATTGTAAATAGTTTGTTCATTGTGTTTAGCATATTCTTTATGTATATTTTTCAAACTTGAGTTTAGCTATTCCTTTCAGTTTATTCAAATATAGTATGCAACATATTTTTTTCATTACAGTATCATCTACTATTTTCCATTGTTCATTAAAGTGTAGTAATATGAGTTGTGGATCAATGTTGTTCCTTTGCATAATCCATCTTTTCACAAACAGTTAAATATGTAATTTGTTGACACCAACCTTTATAGAGCATATAGAGAGTTAGGGCTGTGCTAAAATATCGATACAGCGATATATCACGATATTTATTTTCGCGATTTACTAAATCGATTTCCAGATCGAAAATCAAATTTTTTTTTTGTGGCAGATTCTCGTTTTAAACGGTGTGTGAACTACAAATACTAGATGTCGCAGTATGGCTAGTTGCCTAGAACTGATGGCCCCCCATTTCTGGTAGAATGAAATTTGGATGCAAC
>JAOEHI010052572.1:0-16506 GCA_025447815.1 Percopsis transmontana | reverse complement strand
CAACAACCCCTGTGGTTGTTGGGGAACCTAAATACACAAGGCCTAATCATTAATGTCCTGCACCTGTGGGCCTAATGTCCTACAGGTGCGTTGCAGGGGAAAGGAGGCACGATGCGCGCGTGGCCGTGAGCGCGCCGATCGTGACAGGTCCTATATTTACCCAGCAGCTGGGTTTGAATCTACCCAATTTGGGTTGGTTTTAACCCAGTATTTTTTAATGTGAAACATATCTTTATTTGTTTGTTATGGTATACTCTTGCAGTAGTACACTACAAAACAGATTTTAGTACAGGGCTTCACAATACAAATGTAACCTAATTGGAAATGTGAATGCAGGGTAAGGTTTGCCCCGGGCTAACCATAGAACTATATGCGCTATATGCACTATATGCATGCAATATACTGACTGTGTCCAGGTCCTCTAGCGCCTCTGTTTCTCCTGTGGTACTGCTGAAGCTACTGGTACTGGATGATGAGCGCGAGATGTTTGGTCTGCCGCTGGTACACTCTTTCAGCTTGACAAAGGGCCTGCAGAGTAGAGAGGAAACAGTGAACTGAGAAGGTTAAGGCAGGATTCAATACAAACAACTGACATGTATGAAAGAAATAAGGTTATTTCATACACAGAATATTGGACTGACTTGACCTCACCTCTCTTTGTTAGGGCAAATCTCAGGTGAGCTGGGATTGGACGATGTCTCTGACCTAACTTCCTGTGACAGCGGGCAGAATTCTGGGGGCTTTTGGTCACTGCAGACAAAGGAAATGCATTAGCATTCCCTTATGTATTTACCATGCCATAATAGCTGTAAGACAAGCCTTACAACATGAG
The DNA here is from genome assembly GCA_025447815.1 of Percopsis transmontana. Taxonomy (NCBI): domain Eukaryota; kingdom Metazoa; phylum Chordata; class Actinopteri; order Percopsiformes; family Percopsidae; genus Percopsis; species Percopsis transmontana. The sequence goes on along the minus strand of JAOEHI010052572.1, from coordinate 15,674 downwards.
ACAATGTTGTTACAAAGAAATCAGATGATAACTCCAACCTGCGTGCGGCTCTCTCGGACGGCGTGTCAGTGCTGGAGTGCAAACGAGGGAAAAGCCCCGAGCGTCTTTTCACTGGGCTCTTTAGAGGTGACTTGGCAGAAAACGCAGGAGGCTAAAAGACAGAGAATAAACACTATCTAAAATCCAATAGAAAAAAATGAGAAACCAGATTTTCCTTCAAAATAGATTAGATATTTTCTTAACGAATAAACAACACTCAAGGTTTGGACCAGTGTTTGCACAAGTGACTCCATTTGTGCAGCGCAGAGATGTGGTTAAGCTATAAACAACATCATAATCTACCATGCCTCCATCCATCCCTGTCTAGACTCTCAGTGCACCACCTTCCAGTGCCTTTCTCCATCACAGCTAACCACAACTCCTTTCCTTTCTATCTCTCTCTCTCTCTCTCTCTCTCTCTCTCTCTCTCTCTCTCTCTCTCTCTCTCTCTCTCTCTCTCTCTCTCTCCCCCCCCCCAATCCATTGGCCTCACGGTAAAGGTGCTCTTGGTGCATTCGCTGGTGCTCTGAGGGAGTCCTCCCCCGCTGAGGCTGGCCGGGACCCCACCCCCGGCCCCAGGGCTTCTGTGGCGATGAGAGCCCACCATCGTCTCCATGGAATGGCTCCTCACCCGCATGGCTCTCTGGTGGATGGAGAAGAAAGAAAGATGTAAGTACAGTAGCAGAGGGAGAGAACAGGGACGATAAAGAACGTGTAGTTACAGTAGCAGAGGGAGAGAACAGGGACGATAAAGCACAGGTGGTTACAGATGCAATTCACCGCGTGACCACTAAGGGGGAGTATCTGACCAGCAGATCTGCCTTAGCAAAGCAGAAGGCTAAACGTACAGGGCATTTGTTCTCATTTATAGGCTGTTAGCTTGTAGCCTCCTAAGACCATCCTGACTTTGCAAGCTCCATGATTTGTTTCACTCTGCATTTTAGTCTGGAAACTCAACATTCAATGCCATTTGTCATAGAAGTAGAGCCAATAGGTGTCAATCAAATCATTAACTTGACCACCTTCAACCAATCAGAATACCCACATGGGAAAGATTGTCTGGACACAGAACACTTTATGAACACTTCATTGCTATCAGGACCACCTGAACTACCCACCCGGATGCCTGGTGAGTGGTTATGTAACCATCTGTTCTGAATTGATTGTTCCCAGACTGTTATGTAAAGTGAAGCAAAGTGTATTATCGTAAGGTGTAATCAAACTTTCTTGAGTTTAACACAACATTTACCATTTAAATTATATTAAATCTGTGTGTAAAAGTGCAACAATCTGCTTTATTTTCTTTGAAGGCATGAATTCAACAAACAACATCATATGTGTACAGTGTTTATTCATTTAGTGATCTTCTTGTTCGAATTTACAGTCATTCTGACAAATGGTACACAGTCACTCCCAACGCAACAATGACAACAGCGCCCCTTGTGGCTGACCGTAGAAAATTAACAGCTGTCCCCAATGCCTGTGAAAAATGAGAGCCATATGGTGAAACTAAAAACTATAGACACACACACACACACACACACTCTCTTAACATCAATTAGCATTTCAGCATGGAACATGTACTGTTTATGGAAAGGGCAAGAGAAGATGATATCTAGAGTAGGACAGAGAGAGCGGAAGGAGAAAAGAAAGAATAGCACAAAGGTAGAAAATAGTTCCACCAGAGAAATTACAAACGAATGAAAATACAAAACAACGGACAACACAACGTTTAAATGCAATCTAGGCCTGCAGGAGCGACACTTGGTTGAGCCAACACAAAGACAAATGTGAAAAAGCACCGCGACAAAGCAACACTGATGGGGGACTGACTAGGGTGTGAGCTCCTTTCCCGAGCTCTTATCTGTGTTCACCTTGAAGGACTCCAGCAGACCCCCATGTCCCCCGTTCTCCAGCTTGTCCTCGTCCCCCGGCTGGCTCACGCCCAGCGTGGCCTGGCTCTGCCGATGCAGCTCGTCGTGCAGGTTGTCCAGCAACGCAGCCCGTGTACGGCCCTGGGAGACACACACACACATATGCGTGAAAACACACACACACACGCACGCCACGTGGTAAATGTTTGTCATCTGGGCACCGGTAATGATGAAGATGATTGACGGAGATGGTGAAAGGTGAAAAGTGATTGGATGCACGCTGCAGCATTGTGTGTGTGTGTGTGTGTGTGTGTGTGTGTGTGTGTGTGTGTTTCTCACCTCGAGTTTGGCGAACTTGTCAGACTTGTAGCAGGCATTTTCGGCATTGATCAGCTTCGTCAGCAGGAAGTCTCGAAACTCGGGACCCTGAAGATAGAGAGACACATGGAGGGGGGCGGGAAGGACAAGAAGCAAGCGGGAGAACAAAGCGAGGGAGGAGGGAGAGAGAGAAAGAGAGAGATGAGGTGAGGAGCCGGAGGTGACCTTAATCAGCACCGTACCTACTGCACAATGAGTCACACGTTTACTGTCTGAGTGTCAAACACTTTATTGTTCTCCTCTTTCCTGTGAAGTTACCAAAACCTACAGTATCTGTGTCATCCTACTGTTCTCTCAACCTCCCCTCTGCCCCTCCCTTCCCCTCTCTCTCTCTCTCTCTCCCTCACCTTCTTAAAGATGGCTGGGTTAGGCAGAGGGGGTCCAAACGGGGGTACATCCTCTCTCGCTGTAACAGACACCTGTTGACACAAATTATCAGTATGATTTTTGCATATATTAAAAGGTATAATATCTTGACACCATTGTTGTGTGAAGTTAATACCTTGTATACCTACTTGTTTACAAAAAACAAGACCTCCAATAAACAAAAAAATGTATCTGATAAATGATGTCTTTTAACAGATGCTTTTAACCAAAGCGACTTACCGTGCAATTACGAGCATTAGGAGCTTAATAGGGGCTAAGCTATAACCTATAACGGGGCTTTTCCCTAAGATATAACACACAACCTTGCAGCTGAGTCAGCCTTCCCTGTTTTAATCCTAAGAAAACCATGTGATAGTGTAGTTTGCTAAATATTATGGTGATATACTCCATGAATTGTCTTTTTGAAATGTCTAATAAACACCATAAACCTCTTTTGTGTTATATTATGTTGAGGAACACAAGATAGTCTGACATAAAACCACAAATACCTTGTATGTTGTGTGTTCTGTGCATGGGTTCTCAGCCTGCACCAGCACATAGGCATGCAGGAAGTTTGAAGCGATCATGTCTGGAACAAAGGGCGTGGCCTCCTCCTGGAAGACTGCAGCCACAATATCATTTCCTATGTGCCTTTTTCTCTGGAGCTGTGAGACAACAGAAGCAAATATTTCTCAAAAATAAAAGAACACAAAAGGTTATATATAGTATTTGTGGGTGATGCTACACGCTACAAGTTCAATCACACATTATCCAGCAATCCAAACGCATTTTAAATGAGAAATGGTCCGTTTGTTTGGTGCATCAGATTGCAAACAATAAGCTGCATTGAGAACGTCATCATATTGGCTGATTGCATACAAATACTTTAAGCCGCTGTGTAGGTTCGACCAAATTCAGTGTACCTGCTGATTGTCTCCCTCGGTAAAGGGTAACTTGGTTGAGACATGGAACATGATCTCTCGTTGTCTGAAAACAGTGTAGACAGACTCAGACCCTGTCTGTCCATGGGACACGTCTAGTCCCCCACGAAACCTACCAGAACAAGACATACATTAGTTATGTTTGCTGGCATTTCCTAAAATGGCTTCTTAGGTTAGTTCCTGTGAAACATGTTTTATAGAAGGCTGTAATGAATCAGCAACATTGGAAAATGTCAGGTAGCTGAACAGAAAAACACGCTAGCGTAACACAACACAGAACAGCCTATAGCACAAGAAAGATAATACGCAGCTCTGATTACTGGACTACACAGCACAATTCTTTTCAGGTTTCTTCTACTAAGCATTTTATTCAGACTGTGTAGTAAAGTCAAAACATCAAGACAAATTACCCCAAGGTTAAATAACCTATTTCATCAAAGTTTCGAAGCCACTTAATTCCTGGGCACATCTCTCTTTATCTATAAGGTCTAAATGTATTTTCAGTGCTATTCTCTGCACTCACCCTTTAAAGTCTTGAAGCTCAATGTTGTCTCCCAACAAACTAAGGAACTCCCTGAAGGCCGGGGTCTCCTCATTATTCCCAAACAATTCCTCCTCTGACGTCTGGAAAGCAAGGGGTGAGAGGAGTGTCAGGATGAGGCAGAGGAGAAGAGAAGGGCAAAAACAGTACAACAGTTTAAATAAGGACACTGCAAGTGGTGAATGTTAAATAGCAACAGAATAAAGAGTGTGGAAAGCAGTACAAAAGATAGGAAATGCTGCTGTAAAAAAGGATTAGACATTGAGTAGATTGTTGTTATACACAGTGGGGGAATGCTTGGATTGGCTTACTGAAGCTTCATTTCTCATTGTTAGAGGAGAGCCAGTCACCATAGTCAGATTACTCACCTGCCCAAACTTCTGGTAGATGGCCCCGAACTTGAAAGTATTGTTTACATCGTGTTCGTCATAAGCCACAACCAACTGGGAACCCTGTATAAGAAAACCTCCATATCATTTCAAGAAGTGGTCATAATATATTCCCAGTGTGATGTCCTTAAAGGTATGATCCTCGATGGTGACAGTGCCGCAAAACACCACATTTCTGATCCAGCTCAGTGTTTAGATTTTAAAACACCGTCCACTCAAATTTGAGGAGTGTTCTTTTAAATACCACAGTTAGTGAACACGGTACACGGACGAAACATCGTTGAGGTTAATGGCTTGTGGTGGACAACCTGTTACACCAAATTCAGTGTTTAAATAAGTGTTCAAATGTATTGTTTTGCACACAACAGGTGTTTTGTCAGGAAAGAGTGCATGGCCCGGAGGATATCCGTGGATTGCCGACGAGAGTTATGCCGTGGAGAAAGAGTCACCGCCGAATATAGTGATTTAACCTAAATGTATAGAATTTATTGTATTAAACTACATTCACAGAGTCAAATTCGTTACACATGGTTGCATTGCTACGATCATCACTTTGCTGCCTACGCAGGTTCCTGACGATATGTTTTTCTCCTCTTGAGTGTGTCTTGAGGGACGGTTTACCCAGTCCCAATCGTCGAGGGTGACATGTGACATGGCAACTGCCACAGCCCCCGGCTACGGCAGTGTTCTCGTCGCAGATGGTTTCTTTCTTTCCTGAGGCAGACCCACACCAAAAGCTGTTGCATCGCACTCTATATGGCAGGCTCAGAAGAACATGAGCTCATATGAATGGTTCCATTCCCAAAAGGTCTGTTTAAATATAAATGTTGGACAACTTTATCTACCTGAATCTTGTCAAACAAGGCCTATATGCTGCTGCTAACATTTTGGTTTAAACCTTTAAGAGCACAGGATCCTCCCACACCCCAGCGCCGAGTCGCTTGCATTGCTCTCACTCACTCCCCATACAGAGCTCATAGGCTCACAGCTTCACTACCCCTTCACCTACAGTACATCCATCCACTTAGTTTTAAAACATAGAGTGAGCTGGGGAGCACTATAATGCAAACATGGATTGTAGCTATAACTTTTTCCACTGGGGAGCATGTGTGAGAGTGCACCTGCCATTTTCACTACATTGAACAAATTGATGTTAAGGGCATCGCTGGTAATGTAAAAGCTCGTTTAACGCTTACTTATGCAGACTGAAAGGTGGGCCATTCTTTTTTTATTACCAAACGATAAAATAGATAAATCCATAATCTTCATACGATAAGGCTACTACAATTTCTAACATTTTAATCAGAAATAAATCTTTAAGGTTTTATGAGTAGCACAAGCATTATTTCGTATTTATGTTTCTGGAAATAGTTTTTTATGCTTGTCTCATGCCTCTAGGAAACAGTCTGGACATTGATAAAGTCCCACAGCAGAAAGTCTGGCTAGATTTTGAAGTCTGTGGATGTGAACTGAACTCACCCTAGGGTAGAGGACTGGGTTGAACTTAAGCCCTGTGACGTCATCACATAGAAGCTGGAAAAATAAAAAATAGATGCCTGTTATAAAAGTCTATAAAGTTAACTGGTAAGAATTTAAAAAGAAAGTTTCCACAGAATATCTGATCATGAAAATAACTAAAGCATCATTCTTATATGGCATATTGTATTTATTAGACGGTTAATTCGAGTTATTTCAAATTTAACATTGGTGCTTATGCAACACAGTTATGTTACATTTACACTTATGGGTATTTCTGGAGGGTAAGAACAACATTATATTTGAAAGCTCTCAGTGGGCAGAGCAGACACCCTCATCAGTATCTTCACCTTAGCTATCTGAGGTACACTGGGAAGCTGGTTGAGGCCTGCCAAAGAGATCCTTTCATGGACAGTCTTAGCTCTTGACCTGGAACCGGAAAACAAGAGAACCTCCACTTACAACTTTGGTTTTCACTAGGCTGAGGCTGAACATCTTGGAACATCTGCTCTTTATAGTTATTAAGGAAAGGAAAAACGGTTGAGAAAGGGTGCTGTTGGGTGAACACCTTGTAAATCCAATTATGGGAAGGTTTTGTAGGCAATTACGAGTTAAGGTTCCATGTTTCTTGGCTTCAGGAAAATGCATATTTTTCAAAAGTCAGTAGTATTCAGCCGTCGGAGGGCACATGTGAGACAACTGAGGACATGCATTCTGACGCTCCTTCCCTCCATCTCTGAATTCACTCTGTTTTGAAGAATGAATCGAAGCCTGCTTTTGTAATTAAAGACTCTTTGGAGACATACTGTCATCTACCAGCAGCATGTGAGGCCAAATTGCTTCACGGGTTAAATAAATCAAGCTGTGATGATGGCTATGCATTCAGACAGTATTTATTTGTGGCACCTGAGAATGATACGCAGGAACTCCTGTGCTTCGGCCTCCTCGTGTTTCAGTGACATGACGAGGTTGCCTATACTGCTGCCTGTACAGTAGTAGTTTAAGTGCTCCTGCACACAAGAGGGACAGGAGAGAAGGAAAATGATGTAAAAAGAAGGCTATTTCCTTAAAAACCTTATTAAACCAACTGCCGTTTACTGTGGGCCCTCAAAGCTTACCCTGCCCAGGAAGTGTTTGCGGTAGGCTCGGGCTGCGCTGTTACATTCCAAGCGGTAGCCTTGTCCTCCGCTGGGGCTCATGCCCCCCCCACCTTCCTCTTCCTCGCAGAAACTAGACTCGGAGGAGGTGGGCGTCCCCACTGGAGCCTCGGCGTCCTCGATCCAGTAGCCTCCAAACTGGGGCAGGATGACCTGGGGGTACGGACCCCCCTTCTCCAGGACCTGGAGCGGAGGGGTGGGGGGGGGGGGTGCAGAGAGAGAGAGGTAGAAGGTGGGCAAACAGTTACAACACTCAATCAGGTTTTAGTCGATAACCCAAGGTGAGGACGTGTCACCAAGGTCCGTTTTGGTGTGTGTGTGGGTGCGTGTTTTGAGTTACAGTATATGGAAGAGGATTTACTCACATCTTCGATACGTGGGTAAGGGATGTAGTCATCCTGTAAAGTAGACACACAAAATGTATTTTACCTTTTAATAGTATCAAGTATAGAATAGTTGCCTAAAGAAAGGTCAGAGAACGGCAACAGCTGTTCTGCCCAATATACTTATGGACCATGATGCAACAAGCTGCAATGCAGGGTTGACACAGTCTCACCCAATGAAGTTGTGTCACCCTTTGATTTCAAAGCCTCAAGACGGTTCTGTGTTGTTGACTCTGAGTTAAGATCTGCTATGAGCCTGCAGTGGTCTGGAAGTCTGACAGCATACACTGTACGACCTCTAATAGTGCTGAGGCCCGCGTCTGCTGTGGAGAGCAGATGATAGAATACTGGCGGGATAAAGAGGGTCAATCAGCACAATGGTTCTCAACAGAGAGGCTCAGGATCCCCCAGCGGGCTGCAGGATGTTTTAAATATTAGACTGTTTTTGCTATGTTTAATATTAAACATGTTATTTTGTTTGTGCTCATAAAACAATATTTCATTTACGCATCCCTTGTGCAAAGACTTCCTTTTGTGGGCCATGGATCAAAACAAGTTGAGAACCACTGAATTAGCAGTTGGGCTTCATTTGATCTCAAATCAATACCACAGGATCCCATTGATTTTGTACTTGCTGAGACGTTTTTAAGGTAAACGTGCAGAAGCCGACAGTAGAGTGGAAAGAGGAGACGCACACATCACAGAGACACAAGCCAGGCTAAAAAAGATGTGATAAAGCACTGACAAAGGGTTACATGCAGGGGAGGGGGCTATTATCACAAATATCCATTGAAACAAGACAATACCCAGCACAGCTAGGAACACAACTAGCAACCTTGCATTTCCTGGTCTCCTCAGCTTTAGGGACCTGGTTAGGGCCCATTCGCAGCATGAGGATGGAAAAGCAAAAGGTTCAAAAATCACATTACACCGTATACTCACATAGCGTATGTTCTCCTCTTCTCTACCTACATGTAAATTCCATGCTTGCACCCCCACACACCTACCCCCACACGCTCACAGAGACCCTCCCCCACTTTTAAGCAGGCTTTCAGATAACGATGGGCTCATCATTTATACTGTTATTATCTATTGTAGCGAGCATTTGGTTAGCAACCACAACTCCCTGCCCTTCAGCCTCTAGTGTTTGTATGTATGCAGAGAGGGACAGGGCCTTCCAGCACACAAAGAGGAAATTGACCAATTACAGCTTGTCTAAATGACAGTGTGGGGGCATGCATTCAGATGGATGTGGAATTTCATAAAAGACTGCCACACTGAATCGAAATGGTACAGAAAAAACTGCTCCATGGACATGTGTGTCTTTCTTTCTTGTCAAACACACGCAGATACAGATACACCAAAACATAGGAAATAGGAACACACGGAGACACAAAAAACACACACCAATCACACCAAGGATCTGGCATAGTTGATTTGATTCAGCTGGTGATGTCACGGTTTCCGGGGTGCATATAAATGGTATTCATTAAGGTGGGGCACGCATCACTGAGCATATCAACCACGTCACCGCCCCTCACGTCTCCACCCCTCTCTGTCCACCACTGCAGCTGAAACACTCATCCATACCCTCATCACCTCCAGATTGGACTACTGCAACAGCATTCTTTATGGACTACAACACAAAATCACCAACCAACCCAATACGTCCAGAACTCAGCTGCCCGCCTTCTCACCTCCACCCGCCGCCGAGAACACATCACCCCTGTTCTCCACAAACTCCACCGGCTCCCAGTTAAAACACAGGATCAACTTCATAATAAAAGCAAAGCACTTAATAACCTTGCCCCTCCATACCTCTCCGACCTTCTCACCCGCCACACTCCCACCCGCCTCCTCAGGTCCGTTGATGCTAACGCACTCAAGACCATCAGGACCAAGCTCTGGACCTAAGGCGACAGAGCCTTCTCAGCTGCTGCATTCACCCTCTGGAACACCACATCAAGCAGTCAAACAGGCCCTCAGAACTCACCTCTTCGAATATGCATTTTCTGGTTAACAGACTTTCCCTGTTTTTCCCTCATTTTCATCTCATTCTCATTGTCTGTGAAGTAACCTTGTCTACGTACCTTGTCTGTTTAGACTGTTTTGTTTTGTCTGTTTGTATCTAAAACTGTAAAGCGTCTTTGAGTGTTTAGAAAAGCGCTATAAAAAATAAATGTTTTATTATTATTATTATTATCACTAGTCTTAGTCACACACGCACACACACACACACATAGTTCTCTTGCTGTGTTGTCTGGGTGTTTTTGTGAGTCTGAGCCCATGTGTGTATGTGTGCGCACTACAGAATTACTACAGCTGTTACAGTCACAGGGGGAGTGTCTGTCAACAGAACAGGCCATCTGGCCTAATCTGTCTGAAACGACTCTACTATGATACGAGAAATATCAATCTATTCTTACAACAAACCCTGTGAACATGTGATTAACCATTTTCTACAGCTACCAATTTTTAACCGTGAAGAATGAAGTAAAAGACACTTCAGACTACAGGCCTTAATGCTCAATTCCGATTTATTGCCAGATCTGATATTTTTGACTGAATGTCCAGACGGACGTCGCATTTTTTTTTAAATCCTACCGGATTTGGACCGCATATGAAAGTGGCACAAAACCCGAAATGGAAAACATCAGATCCCATGTGACTTGGGCTGATCACACTGTCGTGAAAAAATCTGATCTGAGTCACGTATGAGGAAAAAAATTGGATTTGGGTCACTTTGACCTGCAGTCTAAACGTGGCCTAATGCTGTGTTTGTTTTTCCAGTAATCTGAGGTGGAAAAGTCTGACCTCAGAAAGCAAAAGTCTTGACAGGTTTTCCTTCTGCTTGTTTACAAATACAGGGACTAATAATTGAAATCACCTGGTTAAGTGAACAAGCAGAAGGAAAACCTGGCAGGACTTTTACTCTCTGAAGTCAGACTTTTCCACCTCTGCCAGTAATTGAACATTTAATACCCTTTCCACTGCAAAAAGAAAAACAAATCAAAGCACTTCCCTATCACACTTTGAATCCCTTTCAGCCACTCTTTCCATTACAATGATCACATACCCTTCCATTCATCCTCTCTCTGTGTTCTTCCCATGCGTCCCTGTGAGAGCCAGTGCCCACAGGGCCCACACAAGGCCCACATGCAGTCACAGAGGGAGAGTGATTTTCCACCGAAAAATCTATGTGGATAACAGAGAAGTGGAGAGCAGAACCATGCCGGGCCAAAGCCCCTCTTGGTATCCTTCCTCACCCCAGTGTGCCTATTATCCAATCAGAAAAACAGATTGGACCCAACAGTCATATATGAAGTGACAATTGAAATATAAAGGTGTGTGTGTGTGTGTGTGTGTGTGTGTGTGTGTGTGTGTGTGTGTGTGTGTGTGTGTGTGTGTGTGTGTCTATTTCTCTGTTAGAAATGGGACTCTGGTCGCTGCCGGAGACAATGGGGCACCCCACCGACAAGCACAATATTACAGACTGAGAGCACATAACCATGACAACAGCAGCCATACCAGAGGAGGTGGTTGAGATGTAATGAGATAAGAGGGGAATTGAGCAGTAGATGGAGACAAGGGCGAGGGTGGAGGGCGATGGGATGAAGGGTGGAACGAGGGAGTGTGTCAGAGGGTGAAAGGACTGGAGAGAGAGAGAGAGAGAGAGAGAGAGAGAGAGAGACAACATTGACATGAATGTACAGTGAGGTTAAAGATGCTCTCACCTGCATCCTCTCCAGCATGTCGAAGAACTCTGCAGACTGAAACGGAGAGAAAGAAAGGGAGACATGTCAGAAGACAAGCCTTCACTTCTGAATTCCCTCTGGAGTGAGCGCCATGACTGTCCGATGTGCTGTTGCACTTTCTCTTCTGAGAATATGCAGTTCACTGGCATCCGCAATGGTCTCCCCAGGTGGGATTCCTGGGGAATTCCTGGCATTTTTGCCACAACGGGAAAGGGTTTACCCTGTATACACATACACACTTCCATGCATGATCTTTCAATCGTGTGCCTCGGATATGCATTCATACAGAACGGGGTAGAGGCTTTTGCTCCTAAAGTTTAAAGTTCCTTTAAAACAAGGGATTTCACGGAAACTGGAGGCAAGATCCTGCTTTTTGTTCCGGTATGATGCTTGTTTACACTTCACCACAAATGCCCTGCCCTAAAAGGGTTATTATTTTAGACTGATTTTCTGTTCTCCATTCAAGATTGGCTAACTAAACAGTGTTAAATTGTTTAACTGAAATAGGGTGGTTAATAATTAAACACCACGTCCTCTCCTCTAAGTACTTCAACAAAGAACTCCACTGTATACATTGCAAATCCTCACATTGCTTACATTATAGCACAGCCTCACAGCAGGTCCTATCAGCTGCGTAACTCTCCACCGCAACATAAACTGAGTGCTGCTGGCTGGCTAATGGGGGTGGATACAGCAGCCTCTCACACCCACTACCGCACACTGATGAGCAACTACTTCCTCAGTGAGTCACTCCCACATGCACTCTCTCTCTCTCACACACACGCGCGAATAAGGATGCAACACAACAACTAGTGACAAAAAGTGTGTGTGTGTGTAAAATGTATTAATACAGTGACCGCAGTTGTATTTTAGCAGACATACGGTACATTGATATACAGTGCACACGCCTTCCTAGTCATAACTCCCTTTCTCCACTTTTCACAGGACATTTATGCCCATTTTTTCATCACATAAATATCACAAATATGTATGAATAGGCCTTTGGGTTAACTGAGGCCCTGGTGGTCCAAGGCCCCTTGCCAATATTGGCCCATACCACCTGCACAAAATTTGGCAACAAGCTTTCTTCTTCAGCTGTTTCTGAAAAAGCCCTGATTCAACAAATGAGGTGAAAGTGTACCCTGCTAAATACATTACATACCAAAAATGTCTTTCAAATACTGGCCAACTAACCTCTGTTAACCACCAGCTGAAAAACAGTAGACAGAACACAGTACTGATTCTGCGATTTTGCAGTTGAAACTACTACAGTATGCCACGCCCTTTACAGTATGCAAACAACCTGCTTCTATCTACTTTAAATGATTTATTCAATTATTTATCAGTGTTACACAAACAAAGGAAAGGACACAGTATATCTGCAATAAAATATATCCAACTTGAAAAGGGAAAAAAATGCCTTACCAACCGTAGGCCCTTTAATGGGAAAGATCTGGGCAGATATTTAACTTGCTGTTATGAGAACAGTTTTACAATAAAAGCTATACATAAAAAATTACTTTGTATTAACAGCGGTTAAAATGCCTGATAGTACTCTCTCCCATGGTTACCTGAGATTAGCTCTGTCTCAGTTACTCACGCCCACCAGTAATGGGGAGAGAGAGAGAGAGAGAGAGAGAGAGAGAGAGAGACATTATCTTTGAGTTAATATGTAACCAGTTATGGTGCTGTAAACTGATACAGACACTGTGGCTGCTCTTGGCGAGTCAACACCGCACAGCCACACAAACAATAAGTACAGCTGTCTGTATCTGTTAAACATGCAGCCCTGGCAATCAGCATATGTTCTCAGACTACCAAGACCCTTAGGTGGATGTGCAAATGTGGCAGCACATGTGTTTGTGCGCATGGCTGCTAGTGCCTGTTGGTGTTTGTCCCCGTGTGTGTGTGTGTGTATACACGTGTGAGAGGATGTGTTTCTTTTATGTCACAACACATGGAGATCGTGTCACAGAATTCAGATAAACATTGATTCAGATTGCAATGCAGCTCATCAGTGCAATGTTTCTAGCAGCCTGCCGGGGTTTTACCCAAGGCAGTGCAAAGACAACCAGTCTTTGTTTCTGTCTGTCTGCCTGTCCATCCAAAAGCCTGTGTTTGTGTAACTTTGAACTACCAACATCCACTAAGAGGCTGAATACGGAATCGTTGAATTCTAGTTGGTACTAGATAATACTGTATGTTTCAGGATGTTTAATGAATTCCATCATAACATACAGATAATCCAGCAAAACTGAAATCTGAAGTGATAACAACAATCAAACTTCTACAGTGCTGTATGAACACTGCCTATGGTGACCGGATCAAACCCTAGTCTGATACACTACACTTGTTCCCACGACACCCTTGTGACCAACCAGACTACCATAACTGCAAACTCTTTATGTCTCTGACAGCCAGTATACCAGTCAATCCTCCTGTCTTTTCTCTTTCCTAGTATACTAACTTTTATTTCTCTCCAGTGTTTATCATGTCTCATCCCTGCGATGTTTTCTGACTTTCTTTCTGTTGTTCTTCTACCTTTCCACTAAGCACTGTTTATGTGTAGGTTTCTGTTTCTCTTCGGTTCTTTTCTCTGTGCAGTTCAGTTCTGTCTGTGTCTGCGGGTCCCTCTCCCTTATTAGCCCAGCAACAACATCTCCATTTCTTATCTCCCATGGCAACGCGCTGGGACTACCAGAGGCAGTTGGCAGATTAGGAGGACTGACAGAAAGACATGCACCTCCTGGCCTACTGATTGACAGACTGACTGCCCATTTTACAGTTTATTTAAACATCCCTTAATCACAATACTGTATAGTCTCAAAGGGCTGCCCCGACTCCCATTCATATACATGAATGGGAGTCTCTAGACCTATACACACTGTACACATATTTACACATGTAATGTCACAAACTACACCAGCTGCATAATGATTTATGCATACATGGTAATAGATCTCCTGTGGTGGTTAAGGAGATATAACAATTTTTTTAGCTGCACAGACACAAACTCCAAATTAAATACTGGCAGTGACTTGGACACATAACTTAAGTAAATTAGTGTTTAGTATTCTGTCTAGACCAGGATTTGCACCAACTGTAAGAATTACAATGTTTATGAAGTCAGGAAATGAGTAGCCCTGAGCTGTCAATCTTAGTGTATGACTTGACAAAGAAGGTTAAGAAGAATCATAACAAACGATTTGGCCAGCGAGGTCTATAATATAAGATTCAAAACAACCATACCTCAGTCACAGTTAGCATTATCCTAGTACTGTTTTAACACGGCTGGTGATCCATAAAGAGTTGCAGATATACTGTATAGGCCTGCATTGCTTGTGTCCCATCCCACAGTGGGGACTCCTCCTCTGGGTAAAAAACAACTGAGGTGTTAGGGGTGGAGGGCTTTCAGAGGGGTGGACCTAAAAATGGGGCCACGACCTATTAGCTTTGACAGGATTCAAATGAATACTTACTGAGATCTATGTAGTGTCTATGTAGGCTCTGGTGCCATATAACACAATTGAGGAATGTTTCGTAAGCCAAATGAGATATCAACCCAACATATAGATAAAAAGAATGCCGGCTCTTCTGAAATAACATGAAAGGAGGTTATGCATCTTACTACTCGTACATAAAATACTATAATGACACATCGAAACTCCTTTCTTCGCTTCCAATTCATGTTAAATCATCATCAGACATAAATGAATACACACAATATTATTCCTCTTAAAAGTTGTTAAATAGCACTGAATGCCTACCTACCTCAACTACCAAGCCTCCTACAAAAAGAAAAACAGCTCAGGACTTTATACAGTATTGAACTTAGCCTTTTCTTTCAGTGACCCTCCAAACACCCTTCCAAGCACAGTTTGAACTCAATTACAAAACCTTTCCTTGCTTACGTCTATGGAATCTGAGTCTACACACATCTGTTACTCTTCCAATTCTCACTCTCCCTACGTTTACCTTTCATTCAGGGCTTAACGCTTAAACAGGAAACTCAAGTGGTTTGTTAAAACTCCCATAATAAACCAGTTCTACCGGTGTGTCTGCTGTCTCCACATGCACTTTCTCTTACACAAACAAACAGACATACACAAGAATTAGAATTTAGAATTAGGTCATTTAGCAGACACTTTTATCCAAAGCGACTTACAATTACATAGTACTACATGTTACTATTACATGGAGCAGGTAGGGGTTAGGCATCTTTCTGAAGGATGCTTACAGGTAGGCCAACTCTGGGGCTTGATCCCACAACCTTCTGGCTGGGAGTCCAACACCTAGACCATTAGACACACACACACACACACACACACACACACACACACACACACACACACACACACACACACACACACACACA